>JABMCL010003227.1:100000-102500 GCA_018857735.1 Alviniconcha marisindica | reverse complement strand
AAGTAAACATGGTGCCCAACGTCCACAGAAACCACAAGGCTTATTGGGGACGGGGAGAAGGGGGAAGGGGGTACTTAGCCAGCTAGGGTAAAGTAAACATGGTGCAACGTCCACAGAAACACAAGGCTATTAGGACGGGGAGAAGAAGGGAAGGGGACTTAGCAGCTAAGTAAAGTAAACATGGTGCCCAACGTCCACAGAAACCACAAGGCTTATTGGGACGGGGAGAAGAAGGGAAGGGGGTACTTAGCCCTAAGTAAAGTAAACATGGTGCCCAACGTCCACAGAAACCACAAGGCTTATTGGGGACGGGGAGAAGAGGGGAAGGGGGTACTTAGCCAGCTAGGTAAAGTAAACATGGTGCCAACGTCCACAGAAACCACAAGGCTTATTAGGGACGGGGAGAAGAAGGGAAGGGGGTACTTAGCCAGCTAAGTAAAGTAAACATGGTGCCCAACGTCCACAGAAACCACAAGGCTTTTGGGGACGGGGAGAAGAAGGGAAGGGGGTACTTAGCCAGCTAAGTAAAGTAAACAGGTGCAACGTCACAGAAACCACAAGGCTTATTAGGGACGGGGAGAAGAAGGGAAGGGGGTACTTAGCCAGCTAAGTAAAGTAAACATGGTGCCCAACGTCCACAGAAACCACAAGGCTTATTAGGGACGGGGAGAAGAAGGGAAGGGGGTACTTAGCCAGCTAAGTAAAGTAAACATGGTGCCCAACGTCCACAGAAACCACAAGGCTTATTAGGGACGGGGAGAAGAAGGGAAGGGGGTACTTAGCCAGCTAAAGCAGCGAGACCCATTAAATATCCAGCGCAGACGTAGGCAATACGTCAGAGACGTAATTATGACGTCTGTGTTGCTGTGGCTTAGCTATACCACAGTTCTCTCGCACACGCAAGCGTCAATGCTCAAGCGACCGGCGTTTGGCGTCGATTCAAATGAACCCTGAACAACAGCCTCACACTTGTCTTCCCAGCCTTGTCTCATCGCTGTAGCAATCGTGCTGATCGTAATTTACACGGGTTTGTGGGTTCTAACCCCCGCCCCCCCCCCCCCCCCCCCCGCCCCAATCCCATCCCCCACCCCCACCCCATTTCTTTGCCTACGGTCACTAAGTATTACAACAATGACCCAAATCTTCGCAGCCTCCTCAGCAGCGACAAAATCATCAACAAAATATGTTGGCCGCTTTATAGAAGAAGAAGAAGAAATGATTTCTCGGTTTTAATACCAGTCAGCCAGTGTCACCGTTTCTGAATCGGAGAGCTAAACGCGATCCGCCATTGTGTAAGCCGGCACTGACTGTTGGCCTGCGTTGTGACTGGCTGCGACAGCGCATGATATAGGGCAGGTCCTGCCCTCCTTTAGGCTGGTAAGCAGAGGGACCTTGGTTCGAATCCGCTTCGGCTCTCCTTTCTCTTCAAAAGTTGTGGTCTGTGGACACTGTCCTATGACTTTGTCCCTCACAATTATGAAACATTAAAATGGCTCTCATCGCTGCCGATCTTAATGCAGAAGACATTCTGGTGGTGACAGTGTAGCGATTGGTACATAATCTTCTTCTTCCCCCACCTCCATACCCCCTTCCCCCATTCTCCCCGTCCCTAATAAGCCTTATCGTTTCTGTGGACGTTAAGCACCATGTTTACTTACTTACCTGTCGACACTAAGTCTAGGCGAGATCAAGAGCAGGGAGGTGGAGCTGGGCTGTCATAGAGAGTTGGACAGGCCTTTGCTTCAGCTGTTCTTCAACAGTTGCTTTTCGGACATTGTGATTTTGTTCCGGAAAGCTGTCGAAAGCAGCAATTAGCGAAACACACAAGTTGCTTCACACTGGCGGGGTCCCCACCTCCTTAACACTTCTTCTGGCGGTGGCTGACGGTCTCTTTGGTCTTTGCTGATCGGAGCCCACGGACGAGCTATTCATGTCTTCCCCCTCTTCCCCGTCACTAATGAGCTGTATGGTTTCTGTGGACGTTAAGCACCATTGTATCATTTCCTCACGCCCCGTCCCTAAAAAGCCGTATTGTGTCTGTGGACATTAAGCACCATGTTCCCTCCCCCCAGCTCTGTGTCAAAGTCGAGGTGGCCGTCCTAAACTCCCCGTCCCTAATAAGCCTTATGGTTTCTGTGGACATTAAGCACCATGTCCCCCCCCCCCTCCCCCCAGCACTGTGTCAAAGTCGAGGTGGCCGTCCTAAGCCCTCCGTCCCTAATGAGCCTTATGGTTTCTGTGGACGTAAAGCACCACGAAAGAAGAAGCAGTAATTTCCGCACGCTGCGGTGTCCTTTGGCTTTGTCCCTAACTGACGTCAAAACGGCTCTCATCTTTAACGCAGGAGTCATTCTGGTGGTGACAGAGTAGCGCTAGGAATGGTCTCCCTCTTTTTCCCCACCTCCCGGGATCTCGGTCCCCGCCAGTACCTCTTCGGAGAGAACTCGGCGTTAAACAGGACATAACCAAACCAACCTATCCTTCAGAGCTCAGGAACTGC
>JABMCL010003227.1:90000-92500 GCA_018857735.1 Alviniconcha marisindica | reverse complement strand
GACGGTGGAAAAAGAGGGTACCTATGAATAGCTAGTCCTAATTTATTAAGCGCTCCGACCCACAAGGACAGAAGAGAACGTCAGCCACCACCCGAACAATGAATGTTAAGGGGATGCCGGTGGGGACCTCGCCAGGCAAGGCAACTTGTTAACTCCACAACTTGCTCTTTCAACAGCTGTGCGGAGCTAAGTCACAAAGACAGTGTCCGGAGAACCAACTGTTGAGGAACAACTCAGCAGCACCACAGTCTGTCCAGCTATGACAGCCCAGCCCCACTTCCCTGTTGAGACCGCTCCAGGGCTCTGATACAATGTGCTTAACGTCCACACAAACCACACGGCTTATTAGGGACGGGAGAAGAGATGAATAGCTCGTCCGCAGGCTCCGACCCGAAAAGACCGAAGAGGCCGTCAGCCACCGCCAGAACAACAATGTTAAGGAGGTGGGGACCCCGCCAGTGTGAAGCAGCTTGTGTACTACTCCGATAATTGCTGTTTCAATAGCTATGCGGAGCAAAGTAACAAAGACAATGTCCGAAAAGCAAATCTTGAGGAGCACCTGAAGCAAAGGATTGTCCAGCCCTCTAAGAGAGTCCAGCACCACCTCCCTCCTCTCGATCTCTCCCGGGCTCTCTTGAGGGTCCAGCACCACCTCCCTGCTCTTGATCTCTCCCGGGCTCTCTTGAGGATCCAGCACCACCCCCCTGCTCTTGATCTCTCCTGGGCTTTCTTGAGGGTCCAGCTCCACCTCCCTGCTCTTGATCTCTTCTGGGCTCTCTTGAGGGTCCAGCACCACCTCCCTCCTCTTGATCTTGCTGGAATTGCTGGACTGTTTAAGTATCAGCCTGAAGTCAGCCGGCTCTTTGTCAAGTATACAGACAATTAAACAACTAGGAGTGTCAAAGATATCCACAGAAAGTGACCGTCAACAGTGTCACACGCTTTGACAAATGATTCTCCACTTTCTGAAATCGTCGTCTGATTAATATGGATGGAAATACAAAACGCATTATACTTTTTATTCCTTGAAGTCGCTTAACATTTTTGTTCGAGTGTATGTCACTTTGCAGCTGTGCGCATTGCAGCAACAACACTTGCAGCCGCCGCTTTCAAACTTTAGTTTCGACAGTCAATTATTATTGCCTTATACGCAGATAGTGAGATGGGTTTGTCCGAAGAGTTAATTGATTTGTGAAGCAAATCGTCCGCTGGTTTGGCGTGTCTGGGTTCCCTTTCCCTTTCAAAAGTGTGCGTTTGCTTTAGCTGTGGATCGATGCTGCCTTCAAGAAATAATGAAACAGTACAATGTGCTATACCACTCGTCTAAAACGAAGCAGCGGACCGCGACTTTCACACAGCTCATCACCTCTGAGGGCTCTCTCCCTTCTTCTTCTTGTTTAAATGTTGCTGTACGTCCACAGAGACCATACGGACTATTAGGGACGGGGAGCCCAGGACGTCCACCTCGACTTTCACACAGCTCATCAGCTATGTTGACTCTCTCCTTTCATCTTCAAATGTTGCGTTACGTCCGCAGAGACCATAAGGACTATTAGGGACGGGGAGCCCAGGACGGCCACCTCGACTGTCACACAGCTCCTGAGTTCTGCTCTGTCACTCACAAACCCACGGCCGCCCAAAGCCTGATGAGAGTTAGCGTGTGCAAACTGTTTATTTTCCTGCACAATTAAACACGAATAGAGGTATGAAACTGATGTTCATGAGGCGCGGTGGTGCAGAGCGGAAGTTCTAAAAAGCCGAGTTAACCCTTTCACTGCCAACAGTTTTGTTTGAAGCAGTTTCCTTCCAGGATCATTCTCGGAAGAAGGCTCGGTAGATAGAAAAAACAAACAAACAAACAAACAAACAAAAAACAAACAAACAAAACAACAACTAAAAAGCCGTTTTGGAGCACTGTCTTTCACGTCAGTATACATAAAGAGTTGGAATTCAAACAGGACGTCAAATGACGTCCTATAATTATGTAGACGTTAAAGCGCTTTGCCAATGGCGAAATTATAGGGGCACACAAGTCGACTAGTCCCACCAGACATGATCCTTGCATATCTAAGCTGAAGCCATAGAGTTTATTATGGACGGGGAAAAGGGGGGGGGGGAGTTATGGAGGTGTAGTAAATAAACATGGTCTACAGAAACCAGAAGGCTTATTAGCGACGGGGAGAAGGTGGGGGGAGAGCGTACGGAGGGTGGGGGGCGGGGGGGGGGGGGGGGGGGGGCGAAATTATATGCCTACCTCTTGACTGTCACCACCAGAATGACTCTTGCGTTAAGATTGGCAGCGATGAGAACCATTTTAATGTTTCATTAATTGTGAGGGACAAAGTCACAAGACTGTCCACAGACCACAACCTTTTTGAAGAGACAGGACAGCCGAAACGGTATCGAACCGAGGTCCCTCTGCTTACCACCCTAACGCCTTACCGCTGGGCCACACCGGCTCACACCACCACTGACATGGATGGGCGACCGTTAAAGGCTT
>JABMCL010003227.1:67500-85000 GCA_018857735.1 Alviniconcha marisindica | reverse complement strand
AAGACAATGTGTGGTTTTACAATTTTAAACGCAAAAGACTCGGAAAAGGTCCCATGAAAATCCAACAGGAAGTGGAATATGCACATGGAACACCTTCTTATTCATACGCCACTGTTTGTCGGCGGATCCGACGTTTTCAAAGTGGCAAGAGAGACCTCTGAGATAAACCGTATTTCGAAGCACCAAAATCTGCCATGAACGAAAATAGCATCGAGCTGATGAGGAATACAAGTCCTGCTCCACCCATCTAACATCCCCGACTTAGCACCACCTGACTGTTGGCTTTTTTTTAATTTACTTTCTTTTTAAACTGTCCTTGAAGGAAATAAGTTATTGCGAATTCGAGACATTGCGAAAGCAGTAAATTCACAAGTTAACTTCATGCCTTAACCACTCTGAATTGAAACAACATCTTTCACAAACGGCTGAGGCGACTGCAAGTGTGCGTGGGCAGCAACGGAGGACACTTCTCTGAAACTTTCACTGCTGTAATTAGTAGCTTTGCTTTGAAGTTATCACATCGCTTGTAGAAACTCTAGACTGCCCCTGGTAGTCAAAGGCACATTGTTGATGCGACAAGGTCAAAAACGGTTAGATCAGAGGAATATAGGTCTAACTATGTTAATGGATCAGCAACCCCCCCCCCACCCACCCACCCACCCACCCACACAACAACAACAACAACAAAATCCCAAGAAAACCAAAGCACAAAACAACAACAGCAACACCGTTACAATCAAATAGATAGCGAGGATCTCGATATTGGACGGTTAGAAAACAGCATATTTCCAATAGAATGCACAACCTATTAAAAACCCTTAACAACAGCAACAACATCATCATCATCAATAACAACAACAAAAACAAAGTATACAGAGCTTAATACCTCGTTTGTAGGCGACAGAGACAGAAACGAAAACAGATGTGAGCAAATTAAAACTGTGTTATGTGTATAGCAGATGATCTGTAGGTCTATGATCGTCAGGTCTCACGATCGAAACATTCTCTGGTCTATTCTGTGTAGGAGACTTCCTTCTGACAAGTGCTTGAGTTTTACTTCTTACAAGTGCTTGAGTTTTAGCTTTTACAAGCGCTTGAGTTTTAGTTCTTACATGTGCCTGGGTTTTAGCTTTTACAAGCGCTTGAATTTCAATTCTTACGAGTGCTTGAGTTTTAGTTATTACAAGATACAAGTGCTTGCGTGCCAACGACCAGAAGTTTTAACGACTCAGGTTTCCGTAAATCCACACACACGCGCACCGCAAAGGCCCCCCCCACCCCCCCCCCCCCAGGCAGGCACTCACTCACGCGCCCGCGCGCGCACACACACACACACACACACACACACACACACACACACACACACACACACAGTACCACACACACACCACACACACACACACACACACACACACGTACCACACACACATACCACACACACGTACCACACACACACACATACCACACACACACACACACACACACTCTCTCTCTTACTATACCCACGCTGACTCGGAAGCGAGTTAGTATTATCGAATAATTTATGGGACGACTGAGACGTAGAGGAAAAAAGCCAGCCTGACTGCGACAGCTCGCCATCCAGTGCCGGTGTTGCCACAACAAATTGAAAGACGGGCAATGGAAACCTGCGACAGCTCGCCATCCAGTGCCGGTGTTGCCACAACAAACTGAAAGACGGGCAATGGAAACCAGCCACCAAAAAAACTCGAGCCTTAAAAAAAAAAAAAAAAAAAAAAAAACACCACGGGTCCCTCGGCAGCTTCGTCTGCATTCGTGTTTGCATGCAAACAGTTTCCCTTGATTGACGAGTGTCAGTCTCAAAGTGAGCTAAGACACCCCAGACAAGAAGAGTCAAACAAGTAGGAAGGGTGCAGCCGCATAGATTGAACAGCGTCACTTGCTGTTCTACAGAGTGGATTCCCCCACTGGTCACAGTACTTTTCGTTCGGATTAAATTAGCTTCACTTGGAGGAAACTGCTACCACTCTCCCCCCCCCCCCTCTTCCCCCCGGCACTCCCTAGCTCCGTTTTCTTTCTGGAATTCGATTAAAATAATTCTGATTTTGTTATTGAACTGTCGCAGCTCACATCTTTCCAATTTCAGATACCGTCGGTGAAGTTTGTCTACAAGAACATTTCAATAACGCCAGACCGGGGAAGGGTGGGGGGAGGGGTTGCGGGGAGCTGGGGGGGGGGGGGAGGAGGGGGGACGCTTTGGCAATGATTTTCAGAAAAAAGATCCGGAAAAGAGAGATCTTGCCCTAGGAAATTAATGGAATAGCCTACATTTACAGCAGACAATTCAGCGCAGGAAGAAGCCAAGAATATCACGTTTTTATATATATTTTATTTTAAAGTTAATTTCCATTGATGCACTTTTACTTTCGAGTCGATGATTCGTGTCGCGCCTTCAGAATACTGGGATGAAAAACAAGTCGTCAAATCGCATATAAAAGTGTAGTCTTTGTTCAGGATACACGTCCGTATATTTGAATAGGACCCATTGAAAAATAAGCCGAATGAACTGAAAGGACAAAGGACAGGAAACAGAGACAGATTTGCGGGCTGTTAGCGAATCGTGTCAAGCTGTAATCGTGTCAAGCTGTAACCGTGTCAAGCTGTAATTTTATGCCAAGCTACTCAGTGAGGATTTAACTTTGCCTGAGTGTCTTGTTCTTTCTTGGATGCCAGGTGCGAGTTACTGTAGACGAATCAGGCTGTGTTCACGGGACGTCTTTCGGTCGCTGATTAACTCCCTTTGTCGATGCTAAGCTGCTTTAGAGAAAGCTTGTGTAGCTACGCGGTTTTTGCATTTTCCAGCCTAAACGGAATGATAGACGTCTCAAAACACAGAGACTGGCATGGGCGGTTATGGAGAAATGGAGACGACTGTTGCGAACATTTTCTGAAAGATCTTGCTTAGTCTTTCAACAACAACAAATCACGACCAAAAACAGCAACAACAAAAACAAAATCCAAACACAAAAAGGTTCTAACGAACGCTTATTTATTTTGACACGGACACACAGTATGCACATTTTTGGGGAAATCCCTTTTGTCAAGCCACAAAACGACACTTAACTAACAGATAAACGGTGAAAAATGAGAGAGAAACACTTTTCTTGTTTTGGTTCAGTTTTTGTTGCTTGTTCAGATTGTTGGCAAAAGAAAAACAAAAACAAACAAAACAAGCACACACACACAAAAATAAAACGAACAAAAAGCAAAGCAAAAAAACAAAAACAAACAAAAAGCAACAACAACAACAACAACAAAACTACGGTCGGTCAAACATGTCATCATAGCAGCTCTTAGTAATAGATTCTAGGTGAGAGGACCTCCAGCAATATTTTCTGGGGGGGCCTCATTCACTGAGCGACAAACACACCAAGAGCCAAACTCACTAGGCCGATTTTTATCACTGGTGGATCATGTCTCTATTCGATACTTCGTGCTGCACAATATTTTCACTGTAAAGTGTTCCAGGTTTGTAGCTGCAATCACATCATTGTATGCGCCCCTCCAGTTATAATATCTACAGTCTCTCATTGATGAGAAAGGAGATAATCCCAGTAAACATGCCGGATCCGATCCGGAAGCGTTTTGGATACAGCCAGAATCGGGCCGGATCGTGTATGCCGGATCGGACTTTCCGCATCCGATTGGGTTCCGCTTTTCCAAAGATCCAATGGATCATATTGTGCAAAACCGACCCGGATCCAATCTGGGTGGCCTGGGCAGGGTTTGGCCAAACACATCTTGTCTGGAAGAAAGCCGGTGTGCATCAATCATCGGGCTCGGTTTCTGGCAGAACGCAACCGGCCTGCTGCCAGTTCCCCCCCCCCCCCCCCCCCGCCCCCCCCAAAAAAAAGAAAAAAAAGAAGGAAGAGAGGTATACTTAAAAGATGGATGCTTGCAACCACAGACAATAATTATATTACTTGCCCCTCTAAAACATTTTCTGTTTCCACAAAGGTTTGGTAGAAAAGCCATTTTGCACGCCTCTTAGCACGATGCTGTTCCTACTACTTTCACCTCACTCAACGGTACTGAAGAAGGCACGGTGCGCCTCGTGGCAGTTTAATGTAATTAAAGTTTTATATGACTATGCCACCACACACTTACGCACACACACACACACACACACACACAGGGAAGGAGAGAGAGAGAGAAAGAGAGAGAGAGAGAGAGAGAGAGAGAGAGAGAGAGAGAGAGAGAGAGAGAGAGAGAGAGAGAGAGAGAGAGAGAGGAGGAGAGAGAGAGAGAGAGAGAGAGAGAGGGAGAGAGAGAGAGAGAGAGAGAGAGAGAGAGAGAGAGAGAGAGAGAGTACTGCTTTTATTCCACGTCCAAGTTTTGTTCAATTGTAGCTTGCATTTATCGTTTGGGATATCACTCAGCTTCGGGAAGAAATGTTGTTTTTCAGTTTGAGATTGACCTTGCAACGTTTTCAGCTACATTTTGCAGCCTTCAGTGTCCGCCATTTTCTACGACGTCACTAAAACACTAACTACCTATTCTGGCCAGATGCGAGCATTAAGTAAGCTCGTCCGTAACGCAATATTAATACAACCGTACAAATGGAAGATGCAGAGGGTGTGTGGGGTGACACTGCTTCATCAAGTTGAATGGGTTTTCAAACAGCAACAGCAACCAAACAAATGAACAAAATGAGGATGTACCTCAGGCAGAGTTTATGTACCTTCAAGTATTTACACGCATGCTAGGCGAGAGTTACTGTAGGCGACTCAGATCTTTGTTGTTGTGCTTGTGTTACGCATTTCGAGCGCTAATTAACTCCCTTGTGTGTTGATTTAAATGAACAAAAGTATAAGTCGAATGAAGCAGAAATTTAGAACACTAAAATCGCGAATGAAGCAATTTAGAACACTAAAATAAATCACGAATGAAGTAATTTAGAACACTAAAATAAATAAAAAATGCCAACGATTTTAAGAGACAAACGATTCGTATAGTATGTGCGTATAGTAACGAATTATTTCGTGAAAGCAAAAGCAAACAAACAAGCACAAAATCGAGATCGCAAACCGATAAACAGACAAACGATCCATATAGTATGTGCGTATAGGAACGAACTAATTCGTGAAAGCAAAAGCAAACAAACAAGCAAAAAAATCAAGATCACAAACCTGCTAGTGAAGATTTTTTTCCTCTCAAGTCCAAACCTAAGGAGTTCTGCACAACACAATGCGACAACTCGATCCTGTACCCGTACCCTCGCTCTACACGTCTTGTCACCCCTTGGACTTGAGAAGGGGGTGGAGAAAAATACAGGCGCTCGAAATCGATTAGTCCTTTTAAAATAACCTTCCTCTTTCGCCTTCCTTTTTCAACCCAGCCTAAAAAGCAAAATGTTTGCCACGTTGTTGAGGTGATCTGCAATAAGAACAGCGGATCAGACTCTTGTTTGTTATTTGATAGCTCGTGTTTCTGCCTGATGTGATCTTTGTACTGATTGGACGTTGAGTATCGATGAATCAGTCATTTAGACAGACAGAGCTATAGACTGAAGGGATTTAGTTACTGGATTTTAACGTCAGATCAACAGTGCATGGTCACTTCATGACAATCAAAACTCCGTCACAGGCAAATGCACATTTTGAAAACTCTTCTCATATATATATCTATATAACTTTCTCAAGTCAGTCCACAAAACCGATCCCTACAAAAAGAAGCAAAACCTACTTACACAAACACGAAACAACATTTTTCGAAGAAATTTCGAAGAATATTTTTGTCGTTTTCCCTTTAATATTGCCCCTGTTAAAAGAGCAGACAAGGCTAGGACATGCTGGTATCGTCGACCATTCCGTCTAATTTATTGATACCAGATAAAAGAAAAGTTTTTTTTTTTACAACCGCTGGGATGCAGGTCTGTGTCAGTTGTGCCGACTCCCCAAGAATGGCACCCCGCTCTCTCATTCACTTCTCTCTCTAGGGATCGCCGCCGGGGTGGTGATTGGCCGGGCCACTGCTGGGTTCCCCCCCAACGGGGTCCGTGTCATCACCACGCCGTTACAGCCAGTCCTTCCGATGTCGTAGATCATGTCCCAGTGGCGGTTTTATCTTCTTCTGTTTACCACGGCTGATTGTGGTCTTGACTATGAAGCCTGTAGGCTTATTGTCTTCTTTGGCCAAGATTTCAGCAAGCTAGCCCCGTTATCCATCACTGACAGTGAGCCGGTTTGGCCTGGTGGTAAGGCGTTAGGCTGCTAAGCAGAAGGGCCATGGCTTCGGCTCTTCTTTCTCTTCAAAAACGTTGTGGTTTGGGGATACTGGCTTGTGACTGTCCCTCACAATTAATGAAACATTAAAATGGCTGTCACTGCTGCCCGTCTTAATGCTGGAGTCATTCTAGTGGTGACTGCGTAGCGATAGTATATAATAACAAAGTTTGTTATTATTATTATAATCTCCCTCTTGCCCCTCTCTCCCCTTCCGATGATGATGAAGTGATGCTTAATGTCCTCAGATGTCGGCTGACATATTAGGGACAAGCTGAGACCAATGCCGAAGCATGGTTCAATAAATCTTTACGTCCACGGAATCCAGAAGGCTCGTTAGGACGGACAGCCCAGGACGGCCACCTCGACTCTCACACAGCTCCTGAACTATCTACTCTCCCCTTCCCTAAGCCTTATGGTTTATATCCCCTTTATATTCGCCTTATGATTTATATATGCACGTTAAGCACCATGTTTACTTCCTTACTATCACTAACGAAACCAAGTTTAGAAATTGAATATCGTCAAGGAAGCATATTAAAACCAAAAAAAAGGTTGTATTTAGTTTTCATTTCTTCTTCCTACCTGTCGGACGAAATTTACTTAGAAAACTAGGCTGGAAGGTTCTTCAGTGGTAAACACCCTGAACTGTGTTGTGATGTTAGAACAACCAAAACGAACCTGTGTTGTGATGTTAGAACAACCAAAACGAACCTGTGTTGTGATGTTAGAACAACCAAAACGAACCTGTGTTGTGATGTTAGAACAACCAAAACGAACCTGTGTTGTGATGTTAGAACAACCAAAACGAACCTGTGTTGTGATGTTAGAACAACCAAAACGAACCTGTGTTGTGATGTTAGAACAACCAAAAACGAACCTGTGTTGTGATGTTAGAACAACCAAAACGAACCTGTGTTGTGATGTTAGAACAACCAAAACGAACCTGTGTTGTGATGTTAGAACAACCAAAGCGAACCTGTGTCGATCGCCTGTGACGGTTCATATGAGAATGAAGGGTCGGACCCATTTTCCCTACCACACATGACTAGCACAGCTGAAAGAAAGACGTGTAACTGGTTTCTCAACGTAAAGGTTACCTGGCGGTGGTTGACCCCAATCGAGTGAACAGATCTGGCTGATTGACGCATGTGCTGGCCTACAGGCCATGACGCCTCTAATGACTCGTGACTTTTGTTTGTGAAGATCTGACTGACTCGAGGAATACTTCGTCACGGCCAAGTGGTCACAGTCTGCTTGCTGTTGGACAATGGTCAGCTCACTCAGTCAATACTACGGCAGAGGCGTTCGCTACAAACGCATGCGTAAACACGTATTAGCCTTGAGGAGCTGAACGAGAGAAAGGAGACACATTGGCTAAAGTTGTTGTTGTAACTGTTTGACGCCGTGTTGTCGCCAGGTAGGTACTGCATGGTGAAGAGTGCAGAACAAGACCCAATCCTCCCTCGTACTGTTGCACAGGTCCCATTCCCTCCAGAGTCTCAAAACAAATAAAAGGTTTAAAATAACGTTATTTTGACTATTGGGTGTTGCACAGGTCCCATTCCCTCCAGAGTCTCAAAACAAATAAAAGGTTTAAAATAACGTTATTTTGACTATTGGGTGTTGCACATGCAGGTCCCATTCCCTCCAGAGTCTCAAAACATATAAAAGGTTCAAAAGAACGTTATTTGGACTATAGGGTGTTGCACATGCAGGTCCCATTCCCCCCCAGAGACTCAAAACAAATAAAAAGTTTAAAAGAACGCTGTTTTGACTATTGGGTGTTGCACATGCAGGTCCCATTCCCTCCAGAGTCTCAAAACAAACAAAAGGTTTAAAATAACGCTGTTTTGACTATTGGGTGTTGCACATGCAGGTCCCATTCCCTCCAGTCTCAAAACAAACAAATGGTTTAAAATAACGCTGTTTTGACTATTGGGTGTTGCACATGCAGGTCCCATTGCCTTCAGAGTCTCAAAACAAACAAATGGTTTAAAATAACGCTGTTTTGACTATTGGGTGTTGCACAGGTCCCATTCCCTCCAGAGTCTCAAAACAAACAAATGGTTTAAAATAACGCTGTTTTGACTATTGGGTGTTGCACATGCAGGTCCCATTCCCTCCAGAGTCTCAAAACAAACAAAAGGTTTAAAATAACGCTGTTTTGACTATTGGGTGTTGCACATGCAGGTCCCATTCCCCACAGAGTCTCAAAACACATAAAAGGTTTAAAAGAACGCTGTTTTGACTATTGGGTGTTGCACATGCAGGTCCCATTCCCCCCCAGAGTCTCAAAACAAACAAATGGTTTAAAAGAACGCTGTTTTGACTATTGGGTGTTGCACATGAAGGTCCCATTCCCCCCAGAGTCTCAAAACACATAAAAGGTTTAAAATAACGTTATTTTGACTATTGGGTGTTGCACAGGTCCCATTCCCTCCAGAGTCTCAAAACAAATAAAAGGTTTAAAAAACGTTATTTTGACTATTGGGTGTTGCACAGAAGGTCCCATTCCCCCAGAGTCTCAAAACAAATAAAAGGTTTAAAATAACGTTATTTTGACTATTGGGTGTTGCACAGGTCCTATTCCCTCCAGAGTCTCAAAACAAATAAAAGGTTTAAAATAACGTTATTTTGACTATTGGGTGTTGCACAGGTCCCATTCCCTCCAGAGTCTCAAAACAAATAAAAGGTTTAAAATAACGTTATTTTGACTATTGGGTGTTGCACAGGTCCTATTCCCTCCAGAGTCTCAAAACAAATAAAAGGTTTAAAATAACGTTATTTTGACTATTGGGGTTGCACAGGTCCCATTCCCTCCAGAGTCTCAAAACAAATCAAAAGGTTTAAAATAACGTTATTTTGACTATTGGGTGTTGCACAGGTCCTATTCCCTCCAGAGTCTCAAAACAAATAAAAGGTTTAAAATAACGTTGTTTTGACTATTGGGTGTTGCACAGGTCCCATTCCCTCCAGAGTCTCAAAACACATAAAAGGTTTAAAAGAACTCTATTTATTACAGAGCTCTGGAGTTTTTTGAACGTCCCCGTCCCTAATACTAAGCCTCATGGTTTATGTGGACGTAAAGCAACAGTCAATCAATCAATCAATCAATCAATCAATCTGTTTATTAGGACAAAAAACACAATTTGCTTTGGATCTTGTTTTAGAACGCTAGCAGTCATTCTTGTTTCAGATTTTCCCCCTCCAGAGTCTATTTAGGTCCTGTGACAAGAACACGAGAGTGAGTGTTGAATAAGTAATATAATTATATGCTACTCGTATTACGGGCTGCCGTCTGAGCTCAGGGGCTGTGTGAAGTAAAGTAAGTAAGTAAACATGGTGCTTAACGTCCACAGAAACCGTACGGCTTATTAGGGACGGGGAGAATGGGGGGAAGGGGGTATGGAGGTGGGGGGAGAGGGAGAGTATATACCTATCGCTACACTGTCACCACCAGAATGACCTGCATTAAGATGGGCAGCGATGAGAACCATTTTAATGTTTCATTAATTGTGAGGGACAAAGTAACAAGTCCGTGTCCACAAAGCACAACTTTTGAAGAGAAAGGAGAGCCGAAGCGGTATCGAAACGAGGTCCTTCCGCTTACCAGCCTAACGTCTTACCGCTGGGCCAAACCGGCTCTCAGGGCTGTGTGATGATGATGATGAAATGATGCTTTATGTCCTCAGATGTCAGTTGACATATTAGGGACAAGTTGTGACCAATGCCGAAGCACGGTGCAATAAATCTTTACGTCCACGGAAACCAGAAGGCTCGTTAGGACGGACAGTCCAGGACGTCCACCTCGACTCTCACACAGCTCCTGAACCATGGCTGTGTGAACAGGGAGGTGGGCCCATATAGGCTCTCATTCCCTCTTGCATTTCTCGTGAGCTGGTTTGGCCTAGCGGTAAGGCGTTAGGGTGGTAAGCGGAAGGACCTCGGTTCGATACCGCTTCGGCTCTCCTTTCTCTTCAAAAAGGTTGTGGTTTGTGGACACTGTCTTGTGATTTTGTCCATCACTTCCTACTAAAACACTAAAATGGCTCTCATCGCTGCCCATCTTAATGCAGGAATCATTCTGGTGGTGACAGTGTAGCGATAGGTATATAATCTCCCTCTTCCCCAACCTCCATACCCCCTTTCCCCCCTTCTCCCCGTCCCTAATAAGCCGTACGGTTTACTGTGGACGTTAAGCACCATGTTTACTTCCTTACTTACTTGCATTTCTCCCCCTGTCCCAAATAAACCTGACGGTTTCTGTGGACGTTAAGCACCATGTTTACTTACTTACTTACTTACATTTCTCCCCCTGTCCAAATAAACCTGACGGTTTCTGTGGACGTTAGCACCATGTTTCTTCCTTACTTACTGCATCCCCCTGTCCAAATAAACTGACGGTTATGTGGAGTTAGACCATGTTCCTTACTTACTTGCATTTCGCCCCCTGTCCCAAATAAACCTGACGGTTTCTGTGGACGTTAAGCACCATGTTTACTTCCTTACTTACTTGCATTTCTCCCCCTGTCCCAAATAAACCTGGCGGTTTCTGTGGACGTTAAGCACCATGTTTACTTCCTTACTTACTTGCATTTCTCCCCCTGTCCCAAATAAACCTGACGGTTACTGTGGACGTTAAGCACCATGTTTACTTACTTACTTGCATTTCGCCCCCTGTCCCAAATAAACCTGACGGTTTCTGTGGACGTTAAGCACCATGTTTACTTCCTTACTTACTTGCATTTCTCCCCCTGTCCCAAATAAACCTGACGGTTTCTGTGGACGTTAAGCACCATGTTTACTTCCTTACTTACTTGCATTTCTCCCCCTGTCCCAAATAAACCTGACGGTTACTGTGGACGTTAAGCACCATGTTTACTTACTTACTTGCATTTCGCCCCCTGTCCCAAATAAACCTGACGGTTTCTGTGGACGTTAAGCACCTTGAGAGAAGAAGACGAGAGTCGAACTCGCCCTGTTCTTTCCTTGCACCACGTAAGTACTGTGTTTAGTACCATTCCTTTTTCGTACTACTCACTGATTGTTAACTGAGCAAGCCCCATTCCTTCTCGTACTGCGGAGTGTTGAGCACGTTCCATTCCTTCCCCTTACTACTGAGTGTTGAGCAAGTCCTATTCCTATACTACTGAGTTACAAGCTGTGTGCCTTGAGTAAGTCCTACACCTTCCCTGAGTGTTGAGCAAGTCCTATTCCTATGCAACTGAGTTACAAGCTGTGTGCCTTGAGTAAGTCCTACACCTTCCCTGAGTGTTGAGCAAGTCTTATTCCTATGCTACTGAGTTACAAGCTGTGTGCCTTGAGTAAGTCCTACACCTTCCCTGAGTGTTGAGAAAGTCCGATTCCTTCCACTTACTACTGAATGTTTAGCAAGTCCCATTCCTTCCACTTACTACTGAATGTTTAGCAAGTCCCATTCCTTCCACTTACTACTGAATGTTTAGCAAGTCCCATTCCTTCCACTTATTACTGAATGTTTAGCAAGTCCCAATCCTTCCACTTACTACTGAATGTTTAGCAAGTCCCATTCCTTCCACTTACTACTGAATGTTGAGCAAGTCCCATTCCTTCCACTTACTACTGAATGTTGAAACAGAAACCATATGGGTTATTAGGGACGGGCGAATGGAGGTGGGGGAAGAGGGAGATTATAGTCCTATCGCTATACACTGTACCTTCAGAATGACTCCTGCATTAAGATGGGCAGCGATGAGAACCATTTTAGCGTTTCATTAATTGTGAGGGCCAAAGTCACAAGGCAGAGAGTGTCCACAAACCACAACCTTTTTGAAGAGAAAGGAGAGCCGAAGCGGAATCGAGCCGAGGCCCTTCTGCCTAACTCCTTACCGGGAAACCAAACCGGCTCACAGAACGAGTCCAGTAAACATGGTGTTTAACGTCCACAGAAACCGTACGGCTTATTAGGGACGTGGAGAAGGGGGGGGGGGGGGGGGGGGGAGGGGGGTATGGAGGTGGGGAGAGGGAGATTATATACCTATCTCTACACTGTCACCACCAGAATGACTTTTGCATGAAGATGCGCAGCGATGAGAGCCATTTTAATGTTTCAGTAGGAAGTGATGGACAAAGTCACAAGACAGTGTTACAAACCGCAACCCCTTTGAAGAGAAAGGAGAGCCGAAGCGGATTCGAACCGAGGTTCTTCCGCTTACCAGCCTAACGCCTTACCGCTGGGCCAAACCGGCTCACAAAGAACGAGTCCTATTTCCCTTTCTCTTTTATAGTCTATTCTTCTTGAAGCAATACACTTTCCCCCATCTCTTCCCGATTGTACCTAAAGCAACACAGTTCCCACTTCGGTTCTTCGTTATATTGTGCGTGTGTGGGTCTGTGTATGTGCGCGCGCGCGCGCGTGCGTGCGTGCGTGCGTGCGTGCGTGCGTGCGTGCGTGTGTGCGTGTGTGTGTGTGTGTGTGTGTGTGTGTGTGTGTGTGTGTGTGTGTGTGTGTGTGTGTGTGTGTGTGTGTGTGTGTGTGTGTGTTCATGTTGTATACGTTGAATTTTGACAATATGTATTTGTAAAGTACGTGTAAGCGCTTAGGGCCTGTGCGGGTTAGGAGCTCTAAGTATTCATTATTATTATATCAAGTTTAAAGAAACACCCTTTCCCATTTACTTCCTGGTCATATTAAAGTTAAAAAAGCACACTTCAGCCTTTTGTTTTTAATTATCCCATACCTAAGCTCAACAATTCCCTTTCTCTTCCCGATTACACCCCCCCCCCCCCCCACTTACAGCAACACCATGCCCTCCCACTTTTCCATTATACATAAAGCAAAACCGTTCCCTCCCACTTCAACATTATACTTAAAGCAACACCCTTCCCTCCCACTTCAACATCATACTTAAAGCAACACACTTGCCCCCCACTTCAACATTATACTTAAAGCAACACCCCTCCCTCCCAATTCAACATCATACTTAAAGCAACACCCTTCCCTCTCACTTCAACATTATACTTAAAGCAACACCATTCCCTCTAACTTCAACATCATACATAAAGCAACACCCTTTGCTCCAACTTCAACATTACACTTAAAGCAATATCGTTCCCTCCCACTTCTCCGTTATATTTAAATCAACACAATTCCCCTCCCTCTTCAACACTGTACTTAAAGCGACACCCTTCCCCTCTTGCTGTCACTTCTCCATTATGTTTAAAGCAACATCATTCTCCATCATACTTAAAGCAACATCCTTCTCCATAATACTTAAAGCAACATCCTTCTCCGTCATACTTAAAGCAACATCCTTCTCCATTATACTTAAAGCAACACGCTTATCCCTTCACGGACTTTCCCATTATACCTAAAGCAACATCCTTACAGTTTTGTTCACTTTCCCATTAAAGCAGAACTCTTACCCCTTCACTGACTCTCCTATTATTCCTAAACTAAAGCAACACCCTTACAGTTTTGTTCACTTTCACATTAAAGCAACACCTTTACCCCTTCACTGACTCTCCCATTATTCGTAAACTAAAGCAAAACCCTTACAGTTTTGTTCACTTTGTCATTAAAGCAGCACTCTTACTCCTTCATTGACTCTCCCATTATACTTAAAGCAACACCCTTACAGTTTTGTTCACTTTCCCATTAAAGCAACACCTTTACCCCTTCACTGACTCTCCTATTATTCCTAAACTAAAGCAACACCCTTACTGTTTTGTTCACTTTGTCATTAAAGCAGAGCTCTTACTCCTTCACTGACTCTCCCATTATACTTAAAGCAACACCCTTACAGTTTTGTTCACTTTCCCATTAAAGCAACACCTTTACCCCTTCACTGACTCTCCCATTATTCCTAAACTAAAGCAACACCCTTACAGTTTTGTTCACTTTGTCATTAAAGCAGAACTCTTACTCCTTCACTGACTCTCCCATTATACTTAAAGCAACACCCTTACAGTTTTGTTCACTTTGCCATTAAAGCAGCACTCTTACCCCTTCATCGACTCTCCCATTATACCTAAAGCAACATCCTTACAGTTTTGTTCACTTTCCCATTAAAGCAACACCTTTACCCCTTCACTGACTCTCCTATTATTCCTAAACTAAAGCAACACCCTTACAGTTTTGTTCACTTTCACATTAAAGCAACACCTTTACCCCTTCACTGACTCTCCCATTATTCGTAAACTAAAGCAACACCCTTACAGTTTTGTTCACTTTGCCATTAAAGCAGCACTCTTACCCCTTCATCGACTCTCCCATTATACCTAAAGCAACATCCTTACAGTTTTGTTCACTTTGCCATTAAAGCAACACCTTTACCCCTTCACTGACTCTCCTATTATTCCTAAACTAAAGCAACACCCTTACAGTTTTGTTCACTTTCACATTAAAGCAACACCTTTACCCCTTCACTGACTCTCCCATTATTCGTAAACTAAAGCAACACCCTTACAGTTTTGTTCACTTTGTCATTAAAGCAGCACTCTTACTCCTTCATTGACTCTCCCATTATACTTAAAGCAACACCCTTACAGTTTTGTTCACTTTCCCATTAAAGCAACACCTTTACCCCTTCACTGACTCTCCTATTATTCCTAAACTAAAGCAACACCCTTACTGTTTTGTTCACTTTGTCATTAAAGCAGAGCTCTTACTCCTTCACTGACTCTCCCATTATACTTAAAGCAACACCCTTACAGTTTTGTTCACTTTCCCATTAAAGCAACACCTTTACCCCTTCACTGACTCTCCCATTATTCCTAAACTAAAGCAACACCCTTACAGTTTTGTTCACTTTGTCATTAAAGCAGAACTCTTACTCCTTCACTGACTCTCCCATTATACTTAAAGCAACACCCTTACAGTTTTGTTCACTTTCCCATTAAAACAACACCTTTACACCTTCACTGACTCTCCCATTATTCCTAAACTAAAGCAACACCCTTACCGTTTTGTTCACTTTCCCATTAAAGCAACACCCTTACCCCATTCACCGACTCTCCCATTATACTTAAAGCAACAGCATGAGAGACACAGAGCCTGGCGAGTGGCAGGCAGGTTGCAATGGGACAGGACAAGTTTAGACTCAAGTGGGACACTTCGCTCTGGTTCGTCGAAGACTGGGACTGACATTCACCGTACCTCACAATTCGATTGACTTCAACTCCCATTTCCGTCCAAGTGAAGTGGCCGTTGATGCCATGGTAATTGATACTTGGGAATCAGGAAGTGACACTGTTACGGTCAAGGGGCATAACCTGGTCCAAGGAAGTCACGCTGCAGTGGTGAATGCGAGGAACGTACGTACGTTGACTTCTTCACGAAAACCCTCAAATCTACACACATTAGAGCCGATTAACTGCAGAAGACTGTATTTATCCCTCGAGGCATTTGCGACAGAAACTGGTTGACAATGATCCTGAATGTGTCTCGTGGAAACTCTGTCACGAATAATGATGGCACGCTAATGGAGCTCCTACCCAGTGGACTTAGGCGCTTTGCAACAGAGAAATTAACAAATTAAAGATCCATATAGGCGTATATTTAAATCCATAGATTGTCATGCCAACATTCTTCCAAGCACCGGATATAGCCCACCCCTTCCCGCAACCCCCCCACACTCCCTCAAAAAAAAAAAAAAAAAAAAAAGAAAGAAGAAGAAAAAAAGCGGATTAGCTCTCCATCTCATTTTTCATCATTTTCCTCTGTTTGATTGTTCTTTAAGTGTCGGTTTGCAGCTTGCTAAAAGGGATTACCCCGAAAATTCGCATGTTGTGTTTTGTCATACTAAATAGCGTTATTTTGAACCTTTTAAGTGTTTGGATCCATAATTATAGGCTGCATATACATATACTATCGTTTAAAACACTCTCACACACGCACGCCTACACGCCTACACGCCTATACACACGCACACACACACACGCACACAAACGCACACACACACACACACACACACACACACACACACACACGCACGCACGCACGCACGCACGCACGCATGCACACACGCACGCACGCACGCACGCACACACACACCTGGCATTTAACGATCTTTACAATATTTCACCCAGAAATGACCTTTACAATTGACTGCGTGGGCGTTAACTCTCCCATACCTAACTAACTCCGTGCGTATTTAAGATCAAGAAAAAAGAAAGAAGAAGAAGAAAAGAAAAAAGAGGCAAACGACACCAACAGAATTGAAACAAACTCAAAGCAGCAGCAAAGAAAAAGAAAAAAAGAAAAAAAAAAGCAGCGGTAAAAAAATAAAGTAAAAAATAAATAAATAAAACCACACAAAAAAAAATCAAAAACACACACACACAACAACAACAAACCAAGCAAAAAAAAACAAAAAAAAACCCAAAACCCCCCCCCAAAAAAAACAAAAAACCACACACACAAAAAACCTTTCATCATGCTTTGCTGACAGGGATCTGAACCGAACTGATCGCGTGGGTATCACGTGCTCCAAATTGTACCGCGGTCCTCCCTGTTCCAACCCAACTGTGGCCTTCTTTGCCTCTGTGACTGTCTGCCAGCTTTAATGACACTCTTTTCCCCCTCTGAACGAAGGTTACCCTTTAATCATCGTAGTCCATAAACTGACGGTTTGCTGCAATCGATGGTAACCGTCATTCCGGATTGTGAGTGATTTCGCTCATTCCCAAGGCCCGCCACTCTGCCCAACAGTCAGTAGGGGAGACCGGGCCAAAACAGGACACCACACGAACCGGGGAACTGGGGAGAAAATTGCTCCCAAATCAAAGTTGATGTTCGTCCTCCTGCAAATGCGTTTCGATTTTTGATTGGATTATTAGCGTGTGCGTGCCAGCTTGGCACGAGGTTGTTGCTGTTTTTGTTTTGTTTTGTCTTCTTTCTTCTTCTTTTTTTTTTTGGGGGGGGGGGGGAGATCGCTGGCAAGTTTATTATACAGTAAATATCATTTTCTGTTGTTATTATAGCAAAGATTAAGGAAGATAAGCTTGGCTTAAATACGAGGTTGTTGTTGTTTTCTGGGTGGGGAGATCGCTGGCAAGTTTATTATACACTAAATATAATTTGCAGTTATTATAGCAAAGGTTAAGGAAGATAGCCCCCTAAAAGTCTGTTTTGCTTATCGGGCATAAGTTAACACCCCCTCCACACACACAAACAGACAGACAGACAGACAGACAGACAGACAGACAGACAGACAGACAGACAGACAGACACACACACACACACACACACACAC
>JABMCL010003227.1:47500-55000 GCA_018857735.1 Alviniconcha marisindica | reverse complement strand
ACGCACACGACCGACGCACGCACGCACACACACATACGCACACACACGCACGCACACACGCACGCACGCACGCACGCACGCACGCACGCACGCACGCACGCACGCACGCACGCACGCACACACACACACACACACACACACACACACACACACACACACACACACACACCACTCAGTGCTAACAGTTGTAGCCTACACGCGTTTGTAGTAAAGGAGGATGCTTTTCTATTGGCATTATTTGACACACAAAACAACAACACCACCACCACCATCACCACTACCACCACACCACCACCACCATCACCACCACCACCACCACCACCAACAACAACAACAGCGACAACAGCAACAGCAGCAGCAATAACAACAACAAAAACAGCAACAAAACAGCCAGTTGCAATGAAGGAAAACGACTAGATGAGCCGCTGACTGCTGGTGACTAAAGAACTGATTTCTGGTGACCGGTAACATACATTAATTGTTCTTCCTGCTTTCGCTGGCGAACTCCTCATATTGTATCAAACAGCAACTTATTTTCACTTGCTATTTCCTTTCGGCGTGCCAGGGCATTAAGTCTCAAATGTCGTGCAAAGGAAACATTTACAAGAGTTTCTTTCCGGTACGGGAAAACAAGCAAAAACACCGCTATCAATATTCGCCAAGTGAGTCAGCATGGTGTCACGCTACGGAAAAGCACAACTGTTCTTCCTCCTGGTAACATATCTAGTACAACCACATTTTGTGAGCGTGCAAGAGTTGATTGATTCTTGGTATGTAACACTAAGTCAGCCATGAAGATCACGCCAGCGTGAAACACAAGTAATCGAATCACAAGGACTGAGTCTGATGCTCTGTTGAAGCGACACACGGTACTCTACGTTGGAAGATCATTGGGGAAAATGGCATCGACTGAACCGAAAAATTAGAAATCAGACAGGCATTCTGCCTGTCGACAGGCGAAGCACGTATGGCTATATTTGGACGGACCGCAGGCTTAAAAAAGAGACCGCTTGACAGATCTCAGTTACTCGTTCTGATTTAGTTTCCTTGAGACTGAATCCATTAAGGAATGGAATTAGAAATAAGAATGACTGCCAGCGTTTTAAATAAATAGCGTTCTTTTGAACTTTTTATGTGTAATGGAATCAGTTCTAAAGAGACTAAGTTTCTCATGCATTGCTCAAAAGTTTAGCAAATTATTACCCAAACAAAAAACAAACAAAAATCCAAACCTAAATAAACTACTTTCACAACACCTTTACAGGTGGAAGCTACAAGCTTATTCACCGGTCTACCTCCATTCAACATGCAATGTTTTCCACATACTCTATAAATTATACACCACATGGAAGACTCGCGAAAAACGTGCCCGTCAATATGTAAAAATTGCCAGCATTGCCAATATTACGCGTGTTTCTGTTGAAGTTTAGGTTTAAGAATCATTTAACTGATACTGCTCGATGGCAAAGTCTGTAATATGCTTAGTTCATTGTGTTTAACTGCTAGAGATCAGCAAGTACCAGCTTGTAGTCAGCTCGCTCTTTGCCAAGTGTACAGAAAAATAGCTATGGAAATGTAAGCGATATCCACATAAGTGTTCGGTCACAGTGTCAATGATTTGTCAAATCGTTATCGACTTTCCAGATATCGCTCGGTCAGAGATCTTTTTCTTATGCTACACCGTCTGTCGGAAACAGTCTCCCTTGCAAAGTTAGATCATCTAAAGATACATCTTTTAAATCATCTTTAAAATCTCACCTCTTCAAGCTATGCTAGTGACTCTCTTTCTTTCTCTGTCTCTGTCTCTGTATCTCTGTCTCTGCCTGCCTGTCTGTCTGTCCCGCTCTCTCTCTCTCTCTCTCTGTGGGTGTGTGGGTGGGTGTGTGCGTGCTCGCGGAAGTTTGTTGTGACTGTGTTTAGTTCTTTGCTTTGTAATGGGCTATGTACTCCAGTTTGGAGAAACAGCACATAAAGAGTATATCATTTTTATTTCCGACATCTCTGACTGTAGTTGGTGAGAATATGAAACGTATTATAGTCCTTACTTCTGATAGTTGCTTAATTTTTTGTCTTGAGTGTATTTATTTGTAGACAACATCTTCAAACTGAAAGCTTTCCCGAAAGTTTGCCTTGGTTCACTTGAACATATGAGATTCATTTGGATTCTTGCTGGTCCCTTTATTGGTTAGATATATTCACCTTTACTGTCCTTCCTGCTCTCTCCGCTCTTCGTCAGACACACGCATGCTCAAACTCCAACGCTTCAACCGCAAAACCAATGGCTTTCGCCTTTTCCGGCCCCCCCACCAAAAATCCCCCCTCGGGCATTTTACCTTCCAAAAAAAACTCAGGACCTTTTCCAAAAATTGTGGGAAAATTGCCTACCCTCACATTGTGTGTGGTGTGTGTGGTGTGTGTGGGGGGTCGTGCGGCGTGCGTGCGTGGGGGCGTGCGTGCGTGGTGTGGGGTTGCGGGCGTGTGTGTGTGTTGTGTTGTTTTTGAAAAAGTTACCTTGAACCGTTGTCTACATTAGGGTGTTAGCTTTTTTTTTCTTATTTTTTCTTATATACATCTCTATTGCTGACAACATTTCCATCTCGATGTACATTATGTGTGTTATACTATGCTTGTTCAGCGATTTGAGCCGCAGGGTAGGCGCTTTACAAATTTCCATTATTATTATTATTATAGATACCCTGTTGTTTGGTTTCCATGGGTCCGTTTCCAAAATGGCGTTGCTCTTCAACGTTGCGACGGATAAAATGGACGACAGATGTTAAGTTTATGTAACTAGCATTCAGCTTTTCCGCAAGCCATCTTTGACCGATTGCTCTGTTTTTAATTATTGGCATCAAACGATCGATCAGAGTTTGATTTTTTTCTTCTTCTTTTTTCTTTTTGAAAACTGGGTTCCGGACAGGAAAGGATGAACTACGCATTTTGCGACCTGGTCATCCCTGTTCGATTTAACAACCCTGACACATGTCTCAATTGTTTTGGAATTTTCCTCCCCCCCCCCCCCCCCCCCCCCCCCCCCCCCCCCCCCCCTCGAAAAGAAATCAGTTTTTTTTTTGGAGGAAATTTTGGTCAACAGTAGACGTCGATTATTTTACATAAGAAACCAAAACGTGTAAAAGAGGAGAGAGAGAGAGAGAGAGAGAGGAGAGAAAGGAAGAGAAGAAAAAAAAAGAGGGAAAAAAAAAAAAAGGAAGTTAAAAACAAGAAAAACAAAACAAAAACAAAAACCAAAAAACCCAAAACCCCAAAAATCGAACCGTAAACAAGACTCGCCATCCCGGGGGCAAACTCGCAACGCCGTCCCAATCGGGCCCAACCGGGTTTTTTTTCCCCCCCAACTGTTTCCTGTGCGGCTGGCTGGTTGGCACAGACAATGCGTCACGTGACTGTAGATCCCGCTGGTGATTGGTCAGTGGTTCTTGCCGCTATCTGCATAGACCAGAACCGACGAAGGCTGTAAACGTGTGCACGTCAGTTCGTTTGAGAGGAAGCTGAGAGAATTTCTTCGCCGAAGGGTCGATGGTGCAGGTGATGAATGTGATTAAAAGTGGTTGTTGCATGGTTTGAATAGAACGTTTAGATTCTTCTATGTGTCTGAGGGAGGGCCACAGTCAGGACCATGAATTAATCTGTATCACTGCTATGTTTAAGACGTAGTAATCCGAATGTTGGCGGAGTAGACTACGAGAGGAAAAGATGAAGCTCTTCCGTAGCATTACGTTTACAGTTGACTTTTTTTAATATAGTTATTCGATAACTCTTAATTTCTCTGAAACATCCTGCAATATTCAGTATTTAATGTGTGTGTGTGTGTGTGTGTGTGTGTGTGTGTGTGTGTGTGTGTGGTGTGTGTGTGTGTGTGTGTGTGAGAGAGAGAGAGAGAGAGAGAGAGAGAAGAGAAGGAGAGAGAGAGAGAGAAGGAGAGAGAGGGATTAAACTGTACTGAGAAGAAAAGAGAAAAAGAGAGAGAGGAGAGAGAGAGAGAGAGAGGAGGAGAGAGAGAGAGAGAGAGCGAGAGAGAGAGGTGGTGTGATTTTAGGGGGTACTGAGAGAGAGAGAGAGAGAGAGAGAGGAGAAGGAAGAGAAGGAGAGAGAGAGAGAGGAGAGAGCGAGAGAAGAGAGAAGAGAAGAGAAAGGAGACCAGACGACAGCAGAAGACAGAAACAGGAACAGAGAGACAGAGAGAGCAAGAGAAACGGACAGACAGACAAACAGAGAAACAGACAGACAGAGACAGAGTGGTGGTGTGATATTTATAACACCGATTCCAAATAAGACAGAGACAGAGAGTGGCGGTGTGATATTTATAACACCGATTCCAAATAAGAACAGTGCACGCTGTGTTCCGTGCTTTTCTTGTGAGCATAAGCTTTGCAGCAGCCCGCTTTAAGCTGAGTTTGTCACCATCCTCATCCGTCTGCCCGCTTCCCAGTAAACTGTCACCCCACCTCGTTAACGATTCCGTCCATCCCACTATTAATAACGAAGGGCAATCGGATACAGCGCGAGGTACACCAGAGACCCTTTGACCTATGCAGCAAATGGAGGGAGCCGAATTGGTGTCACGTGTGCCTTGTACAGGTCATTTGTGGAGCGTGTCATGGCGAGAGTTTTCACACTCGAGGAGTAAGCTGCAGAATTAACTCTCTTAGTCTCAGCCTCCGGGACAGGGTGAGCTACTGCTCACGCAGAAATGAGGTCTTCCTTTGCTGAGATTCGAGATTCAAGATTACTTTATTACCTCATCAGAGAAATTAAAACGTGGCTGTACACAATAACACATATTGTATATTCTACAGCTCAAAGAACAGTTATTGAAAATACAAAAGTTACACAATAAACAAACTAGTAATTACGTAATTCAGTTACACACACACACACACACACACACACACACACACACACACACACACACACACACACACACACACACACACATACACACACACACACACACACACACACACACACACACACACACGCACACACTGCTCTGACGTTTAAACGGATTTATCTGTTCAGAAATGCTATTGACTGCAGAACACTTTTGATATTCCTTTCCTCGGGCTTTCAGTAGGCCAGAACATAAACATAAACATAATTATAACAACAATGAATAGCGATCCGTGCCTCTCCTTCTATTAATAAACAATTAAGGCGCTTACACTATAAAAAACACACAAACAAAACAAAAACAAAAAACGATTATGACTAGTACATTGCAGTAAGTCAGTAAAGTTGGTGCTCCAACGGCAGTAAGTTTGTAACAGAAACTCAAACTATATTATATTAGGTGTTTCTTTTATTACGCCCGCGTTAATTTCGCTGACACAAATGAAACCAAAATCGTTTGAATTCAAGATTCAAGACTGCTTTATTATCTCATCAGAGAAATTAAAACGTGGCTGAACATTAACCACATCACAGTACACAACAACACATACTGTATATTTTAAAACTCAAAGAACAGTTAATTGAAAATGTGTTTGAATCGAGAAGGAACTCTTTCTCTGCCCCGAGGAGACGAGCCTCATGTTTACGTGCGTGCTTGGACGCTGTGTTGGTTCCAGTCTTATTAGTACCGAAACCTTTCGGAGGGTGCACCTTCCAGCGTCCGTGGACAGCTACGCGGAGACAAAGAGTATACCCTTGAGTGGCGTTACCAGTTCTGGCAGAGTTTGGAGGAAGGTGCCGGAAAGCGATGCTCGGAGTGTGCAGTCGACACATGCAGGAAACGGCAACGCAGCAGTCGACTGATCGTCAGCACAGCTCAGCATGCAGGCATATCAGAATGAATTAATACAGCCATTAGCCCGTTATCAACACATGGGCCGCATGCCGACACAACGGCGGTTAGTGTATATATGTACACGACCACGGTACAGACGTGAGCCGTGGTTTTAGCCTGCCAGTTACGATCAGCGGAACCGATGACTACACCGCTCTCAACACACCGCTGTTGGTCCGATCTTCGGCTGCTTGCTGGGTCGTTACTTCTGCATTTGTATGCAATGACCTCTATTACGCCCGGGGAAAACGAGGAGTGTCGGCTCGTGTGCGTACACTGATGTAACCACCTTCGCTCGTGCTCTGACCGTGGTGGTGTGGCGGGAGCACTTTGGCGAAGATTGCAAGCCCCAAATTGCATTTAACCTTTCCAACGATCCTCGTTGGTCTTTGAGGCTTTCTAATTACACGCTTGGAGCATCAAAGTCCGTTCAGTCAGTTTTGGGCCAGTTTAGACCACAATGGAAGAAGAAGAGGAGGAATGGGGAGGAGGAGGAGGGGGAAAAGAAAAGTGGGGAAAAGGGAAAGAAAAAGAAGAAGAAGAAAAAAGGAAGAAAAAGGAGGAGGAGGAGGAGGGGGAGGGGGAGGAGAAGGGGAGAGATGAAAAAGACTAAGTAGAAGGATCGAGAAGAAGAAGAAGAAGAAGAGAGAGGGGGAGGAGGGGGAAGAGGAGGGGGGGGAGGACAAATGAAAGAGAGGAGGGAGGCAAGAAGAAGAAGAAAAAGGGAAGAAGAAGAAGAAAAAGAAGAAAAGAAAAAGGGGAAAAGAAAAAGAAGAAGGGGGAAAGAGGAAGAGGAGGAGGAGATCGAGAAGAAGCGGTAGGATTGGAGGCTGATTCTAAGAAGGGCGGCGGTTTTTAAGCCCAGTTAACCAGACGGCTATATCAGGGCAAATGCCAGGCGGATTGAAAAAAAGGGGAAAGGGAAAAACTAGAAAAGGAAAAGTAGGATTGGAAACTGCTGCTGTGAAGCAGCTGAAGAAGAAGAAGAAGAAGGAGGAGGAGGTGGTGAAGAAGAAGAAGAAGAAGAAGAAGAAGAAGAAGAAGAAGAAGAAGAAGAAGAAGAAGAAGAAGAAGAAGAAGAAGAAGAAGAAGGAGGAGGAGAAGGAGGAGGAGGTGGTGGTGAAGAAGAAGAAGAAGAAGAAGAAGAAGAAGAAGAAGAAGAAGAAGAAGGAGGAGGAGGAAGAGGAAGAGGAGGAGGAGATCGAGAAGAAGCGGTAGGATTGGAGGCTGATTCTAAGACAGGGCGGAAAACTGGTTTTTGAAGCCCAGTTAACCATGACGGCTATATCAGGGCGAGTGCCAGGACGAAGATTAAGAAGAAAAAGAGGAAGGAGTAGCAGGAGACTAGAAAAGGAAAAGTGGGATTGGAAATGTGCTGGAAGAAACTGAAGAAGAAGAAGGAGGAGGAGGAGGAGGAGGAGGAGGAGGTGGTGAAGAAGAAGAAGAAGAAAAAGAAGAAGAAGGAGGAGGAGGAGGGGGGGAAAGGGGAGGGGGAGGAGGAGGAGGGGGGGGGGGGAAGAAGAAAAAGAAGAAGAAGAAGAAGAAGAAGAAGAAGAAGAAGAAAAAGAAAAAGAAAAAGGAGAGGGGGGAGGAGGGGAAAAGGGAGGAGGAGGTGGGGTGAAGAAGAAAAAGAAGAAGAAGAAAAAGGGAAGGAGGGGGAGGGGAGGAGGGGGGTGGGGTGAAGAAGAAAGAAG
>JABMCL010003227.1:40000-42500 GCA_018857735.1 Alviniconcha marisindica | reverse complement strand
GGTGTTGTGGTGTGTGTGTGTGTGTGTGTGTGGTGTGTGTGTGTGTGTGTGTGTGTGTGTGTGTGTGTGTGTGTGTGGTGTGTGTGTGTGTGCGTGCCTGTGTGCTTGGGGGGGAAAAAAGAGAAGAAAGAAGAATGTTTTCACAAAATGATGGTCCGAAGTGAGGAACGGTCTCTCAATTTGGTGGTCTCTCGCCAGGGTGGTCATTAATCAAGTGGTCTCTTTCCAGGATGGTCTTTTATCAGGATGGTCTCCTTCCAGGGTGGTCTATCGCCAGGATGGTCTTTCATCGGGGTTGTCTTTCGTCAGGGTGTTTTCTATCAGGGCGGTCTCTCCCCAGGATTCACTCATCAGGAAGGTCTCTCATTAGAGTGATCTCTCCTTTCGTGGTCTTTCACCAAGGTGGCCTCTCATCAGGGCGATCTTTCATGAGGGTGGTCTGTCATGGGGGCGGTCTGTCACTGAGGGGTCTGTCATGAGGGTGGTCTGTCATGAGGGTGGTCTGTCATGGGGGCGGTCTGTCATTGAGGGGTCTGTCATGAGTGTGGTCTGTCGTGAGAGTGGTGTGCCATGGAGGGGTCTGTCATGAGGGAGATCTGTCATATGGGTGATCTTTAATGAGGGTGGTCTGTCATGGGGATGGTCTGTCATGCGGGTGTTCTGTCATGAGGGAGTTATTTAACCAGGGCGGTCTCGAGGGGGTGGTCTGTCGTAAGGGCGGTCTGTCACGAGGGCGGTCTGTCATGGGGGGGGGGGGGGGGGGGGGCGGGTTCCGGGGGTCTCATGCGGGTGTTCTGTCCTGGGGGTGGTCTGTCATGAATGTGATCTGTTATAGAGGCGGTCTGTCATGGGGGTGGTCTGTCATGGGGGGGTGGTCTCTCACCAGGGCGGTCTCATGCGCGAGGTCTCTCATGTGAGTGGCCTGTGCTGAGGGTGGTCTGTCATGACGGGGGTCTTTTGTCGGGATGGTCTCTCATCAGTGTGGTCTCTCGTCAGGGTAGCCTGTCATTAGTTGTGTTCTCTTGTCGTGATGGTCTCTCAGTGTGGTCTGTCATCAGGTGATCTTTGATTAGGGCTGTCTGTCGTCAGGGTGGTCTCTCGCCAGGGTGGTCTATCATCAGGGCTGTCTGTCATCTGGGTGGTCTCTCGTCAGGGTGGCCTGTCATTGGGGTGGTCTCTCATCAGTGTGGTCTCTCATCAGGGTGATCTTTGATCAGGGCTGTCTCTCATCAGTGTGGTCTCTCATCAGGGTGATCTTTGACCAGGGCTCTCTCATCAGTGTGGTCTCTCATCAGGGTGATCTTTGACCAGGGCTCTCTGTCATCAGTGTGGTCTCTCATCAGGGTGATCTTTGACCAGGGCTGTCTCTCATCAGTGTGGTCTCTCATCAGGGTGATCTTTGATCAGGGCTGTCTCTCATCAGTGTGGTCTCTCATCAGGGTAGTCTCTCATGAAAGTGGCCATTCATCCCTGGTTCCACTGTTCAAACAATCGGAAAGGGAAAACCAGCGGAGCTGTCTTAATTCTATCGTGTTGCGGGCAGCCGGGCATGAGCTAGGCTATGCACAGTGTTTAGCGGTTCCTCCATTTCCAGGGCTCGGGGCGTCTGGCTAATGTGATCATGCATCCCTGGACAGCACTGGCTCTGCCAGGGGCTCTGTATAAATCCTTCCTCCGCGGGGGCATCACTGGACAGAGAGTAATCTAGTGACCCTGGTCAGATACTCGAGTTACACCGATTGGGTTACACGGACAGTTTCATTAGCCAGGAGAACGACTGTGCCATATATAGGTATCAGTGCTGCTGAGTTGCTGCTGTTGCTGCTGCTGAGGTACTGTCTTTCTCCGAATCTCCAGTTTACGCCACAACAGCGTGCAGTGATGTGTCTGGTTGTCTGGTGGATTTTGGTGGTATAATAACACTGATGGAAACTGGAGGTCTATTGATTTTTTCATTGCCAAAAATGTCACCTTCGTTTTGCCCACCATTTCTGTACACGGTCTGTGAGCCATAGACAGGAAGTGTCACATGATGTGGCCCGGTCATGCACAGGAAGTGTCATATGACATGGTCCGGTCATGAACAGGAAGTGTCATGACAGGGTCCAGTCACAGTCAGGAACTATCATGACATGGTCCAGCCATAGACAGGAAGTGTTATGACAGGGTCCAGCTATTGATAGGAAGTGCCAGGACATGGTCCAGCCACAGACAGGAAGTGTCGTAACATGGTCCAGCCATAGGCAGGAAATGTCAGGACATGTTGCAGCCATAGATAGGAGGTGTGTGTGTGGGGGGAAAGGACAGGGTCCAACCATAGACAGGAAGTGTCGTAACATGGTCCAGCCACAGACAAGAAGTGTCAGGATATGGTCCAGCCACAGACAAGAAGTGTCAGGATATGGTCCAGCCACAGACAAGAAGTGTCAGGACATGTTCCAGCCACAGACAGGAAGTGTAACATGGTCCAGCCATAGACAGGAAATGTCAGGACATGTTG
>JABMCL010003227.1:22500-30000 GCA_018857735.1 Alviniconcha marisindica | reverse complement strand
CTTCTGCTTACCAACCTAGCGCGCCTTACCGCTTGGCCAAACCGGCTCACAGCTTGTCGGTGTGGTCTATGGGTCGCTTAAGTGTTTCTCATTCCCTGTCGTGCTCTGCGTCAGAGAAAGGCCAAGAGCCGTTTCGCCACGATGATGTCTCAGGCCATATTGTCGACATTTATTTTATTATCACTCTGCCCTGCTTCCCCGCTCCAGTCGCGAGAAGATCGAAGTTCCTACAGAGCTCGGATGCTCAGTGCGCTGTTCTTGGGAAAGCCATTCAACCGGACCGAGAGAAAGAAGTCAGATTGGACTTATGATTGGACAGAGAGAGGGAGAGAAAAAAAATTCGCTGGTGTTCTAGCGGCTGCGGACAAAATCCTAGCTATTCACGAGAGCAGTGATTGTTGCTGGATTTTCCGCCTACAAAATCGCGGTTAAGACCAAACCAACAAAGGCTTAGCGCTGAGCAGAGGGTGTAAATTTGTCACAACAGTCCGACTCGACCCCATGGTGCGCTGTCGTCTGCCAACAAACAGCGGGTTGTCTCCCCTGTCACCTCCGAGACGGCCATGTTTGATTCCCAGCATTGTCTCCCCTGAGCTTAATGCCGAAACCGTCAGAGGGCGCCGCGGTCTTTATGGGCAAGATGGCTGCAAAAAAGGCGCCGCTAAATATCCAGAAATGATATCTAATATAGCGACTTCTGCCTGGCTTTTCAGAGTCGTCTCTCCTCGGGAAGGATGTGTGAATGAGCGGTGGGGTGGGGGGGGGGGGAGGGAGGAAGGGCTGGTAATTGACGCCCCTGATGTACCCGGATTCGGCTCGACTTAAGTGCGAAGCTTCACGGGTCGGGTGTCAACGACAGACACCTGCTTTTCGGTGGCTTCACCTCGCCTTCTCTTCTATCACCGGCGGTCTCTAAGCCTGCCTACCCGCCACCCGCGTGCGGATGTTCCAGTTTGTGCCATGAACTTTTCTGTCCTCCGAAACATGATCTGGCCCGCCCAGTCCAAGGCCGATGAGGAACTCCCGTCTTGAGGCATGGCATGCACTCTTTGCTTACAGTCTGTACCTATGTCACTATGATCATAGTCTGTAACTATATAGCTATGCTTATAATCTGTAACTGTGTATCTATGCTTATAATCTGTATCCATATTTACAGTCTGTACCTATGTAACTATGATCATAGTCTGTAACTATATAGCTATGCTTATAATCTGTAACTGTGTATCTATGCTTAGAATCTGTATCTACATTTACAGTCTGTACCTATGTAACTATGATCATAGTCTGTAACTATATAGCTATGCTTATAATCTGTAACTGTGTATCTATGCTTATAATCTGTATCCATATTTACAGTCTGTACCTATGTAACTATGATCATAGTCTGTAACTATATAGCTATGCTTATAATCTGTAACTGTGTATCTATGCTTATAATCTGTATCTATATTTACAGTCTGTAACTATGTAACTATGATCATTGTCTGTAACTATATAGATATGCTAATAGTCTGTAACTGTCTAACTATGCTATAATCTGTAACTGTGTAACTCTGCTTATAGTCTGTTACTATGTTACTATGCTTATAATCTGTATCTATCTTATCTTATAATCTGTAACTATATTTATAGTCTGTAACTATGCAACTATATTTATAGTCTGTAACTGTGTAACTATGCTTATAATCTGTAACTATATTTATAGTCTTTAACTATGTAACTATATTTATAGTCTGTAACTATGTAACTATGCTTATAATCTGTAAGTATCTTATCTTATAATCTGTAACTATATTTATAATTTGTAACTGTGTAACTATGCTTATAATCTGTTACTATATTTATAGTCTGTAACTATGTAATTATATTTATTGTCTGTAACTGTGTAACTATGCTTATAATCTGTAACTATATTTATAGTCTGTAACTATGTAATTATGCTGATAAGTAAGTAAACATGGTGCTTAACGTCCACAGAAACCATAAGGCTTATTATGGAGGGGGGGGGGGGGGGGGGTATGGAGGTGTATACCTATCGCTACACTGTCACCACCAGAATGACACGTGCATTAAGGTGTGCAGCTTTGAGAGCCATTCCAAGAGCTGATCCCATTTTGAACTCTGTTTTGCACATGTAGACGCCAGTTTTAAATACACCGTGCGAATGTCCACTCCAGTTGCAGGACTGCTTTCCAAGTGTCTCTATCGCTGCTTTTACGCTGCTTTCAAAATGTCTACCCAAATTTGAAGCCTAAGTTCAAAGTGCCCATCTAAATCTTAACCCGTTTTTACTTCTTTTATGTTGCTTTACGTCCACGGAAGCGAGATCCGTTTGTAAGTGTCTGTTCGCTTATTAAACTCTGCTTTCCCAAGGTCCAGTCTGGGTGGCCACGCCTTGATGGCCGGTCAGGCGAGGACAAAATGTGGTGGAGGAGAGGGCGTGGTCACACTGTCCGTAAATGGAGGTGGAAGGCAAGGACAATGTGTGGTGGAGGAGAGGGCTTGGTCACAGATAACTGTCACTGTCAGTACCTGGGAGGCAAGGACAAAGTGTGGTGGAGGAGAGGGCGTGGTCACACTGCCCGTAAATGGAGGTGGAAGGCAAGGACAATGTGTGGTGGAGGAGAGGGCTTGGTCACAGATAACTGTCACTGTCAGTACCTGGGAGGCAAGGACAAAGTGTGGTGGAGGAGAGGGCGTGGTCACACTGTCAGTACATGGAGGTGGAAGGCAAGGACAATGTGTGGTGGAGGAGAGGGCTTGGTCACAGATAACTGTCACTGTCAGTACCTGGGAGGCAAGGACAAAGTGTGGTGGAGGAGAGGGCGGGGTTTACACTGCCCGTAAATGGAGGTGGAAGGCAAGGACAATGTGTGGTGGAGGAGAGGGCTTGGTCACAGATAACTGTCACTGTCAGTACCTGGGAGGCAAGGACAAAGTGTGGTGGAGGAGAGGGCGGGGTTTACACTGTCCGTAAATGGAGGTGGAAGGCAAGGACAATGTGTGGTGGAGGAGAGGGCTTGGTCACAGATAACTGTCACTGTCAGTACCTGGGAGGCAAGGACAAAGTGTGGTGGAGGAGAGGGCGTGGTCACACTGCCCGTAAATGGAGGTGGAAGGCAAGGACAATGTGTGGTGGAGGAGAGGGCTTGGTCACAGATAACTGTCACTGTCAGTACCTGGGAGGCAAGGACAAAGTGTGGTGGAGGAGAGGGCGTGGTCACACTGTCAGTACATGGAGGTGGAAGGCAAGGACAATGTGTGGTGGAGGAGAGGGCTTGGTCACAGATAACTGTCACTGTCAGTACCTGGGAGGCAAGGACAAAGTGTGGTGGAGGAGAGGGCGTGGTCACACTGCCCGTAAATGGAGGTGGAAGGCAAGGACAATGTGTGGTGGAGGAGAGGGCTTGGTCACAGATAACTGTCACTGTCAGTACCTGGGAGGCAAGGACAAAGTGTGGTGGAGGAGAGGGCGTGGTCACACTGTCAGTACATGGAGGTGGAAGGCAAGGACAATGTGTGGTGGAGGAGAGGGCTTGGTCACAGATAACTGTCACTGTCAGTACCTGGGAGGCAAGGACAAAGTGTGGTGGAGGAGAGGGCGTGGTCACACTGTCAGTACATGGAGGTGGAAGGCAAGGACAATGTGTGGTGGAGGAGAGGGCTTGGTCACAGATAACTGTCACTGTCAGTACCTGGGAGGCAAGGACAAAGTGTGGTGGAGGAGAGGGCGTGGTCACACTGCCCGTAAATGGAGGTGGAAGGCAAGGACAATGTGTGGTGGAGGAGAGGGCTTGGTCACAGATAACTGTCACTGTCAGTACCTGGGAGGCAAGGACAAAGTGTGGTGGAGGAGAGGGCGGGGTTTACACTGTCCGTAAATGGAGGTGGAAGGCAAGGACAATGTGTGGTGGAGGAGAGGGCTTGGTCACAGATAACTGTCACTGTCAGTACCTGGGAGGCAAGGACAAAGTGTGGTGGAGGAGAGGGCGTGGTCACACTGCCCGTAAATGGAGGTGGAAGGCAAGGACAATGTGTGGTGGAGGAGAGGGCTTGGTCACAGATAACTGTCACTGTCAGTAACCTGGGAGGCAAGGACAAAGTGTGGTGGAGGAGAGGGCGTGGTCACACTGTCAGTACATGGAGGTGGAAGGCAAGGACAATGTGTGGTGGAGGAGAGGGCTTGGTCACAGATAACTGTCACTGTCAGTACCTGGGAGGCAAGGACAAAGTGTGGTGGAGGAGAGGGCGTGGTCACACTGTCAGTACATGGAGGTGGAAGGCAAGGACAATGTGTGGTGGAGGAGAGGGCTTGGTCACAGATAACTGTCACTGTCAGTACCTGGGAGGCAAGGACAAAGTGTGGTGGAGGAGAGGGCGTGGTCACACTGTCAGTACATGGAGGTGGAAGGCAAGGACAATGTGTGGTGGAGGAGAGGGCTTGGTCACAGATAACTGTCACTGTCAGTACCTGGGAGGCAAGGACAAAGTGTGGTGGAGGAGAGGGCGTGGTCACACTGTCAGTACATGGAGGTGGAAGGCAAGGACAATGTGTGGTGGAGGAGAGGGCTTGGTCACAGATAACTGTCACTGTCAGTACCTGGGAGGCAAGGACAAAGTGTGGTGGAGGAGAGGGCGTGGTCACACTGTCAGTACATGGAGGTGGAAGGCAAGGACAATGTGTGGTGGAGGAGAGGGCTTGGTCACAGATAACTGTCACTGTCAGTACCTGGGAGGCAAGGACAAAGTGTGGTGGAGGAGAGGGCGTGGTCACACTGTCAGTACATGGAGGTGGAAGGCAAGGACAATGTGTGGTGGAGGAGAGGGCTTGGTCACAGATAACTGTCACTGTCAGTACCTGGGAGGCAAGGACAAAGTGTGGTGGAGGAGAGGGCGTGGTCACACTGTCAGTACATGGAGGTGGAAGGCAAGGACAATGTGTGGTGGAGGAGAGGGCTTGGTCACAGATAACTGTCACTGTCAGTACCTGGGAGGCAAGGACAAAGTGTGGTGGAGGAGAGGGCGTGGTCACACTGCCCGTAAATGGAGGTGGAAGGCAAGGACAATGTGTGGTGGAGGAGAGGGCTTGGTCACAGATAACTGTCACTGTCAGTACCTGGGAGGCAAGGACAAAGTGTGGTGGAGGAGAGGGCGTGGTCACACTGTCAGTACATGGAGGTGGAAGGCAAGGACAATGTGTGGTGGAGGAGAGGGCTTGGTCACAGATAACTGTCACTGTCAGTACCTGGGAGGCAAGGACAAAGTGTGGTGGAGGAGAGGGCGTGGTCACACTGTCAGTACATGGAGGTGGAAGGCAAGGACAATGTGTGGTGGGGAGAGGGCTTGGCCCGAAATGCCTGTCAGTACCTGGGAGGAAAGGCCCAAAGTGGGGTGGAGGAGGGGCGTGGCCCAAAAACGTAAGTTTTTTTGGAGGGGGAAAGGCAAGGAAAAAGTGGGGTGGAGGGGAGGGCTTGGTAAAATTGTCAGTACCGGGGGGAAGGCAAGGACAAAGTGTGATGGAGGGGGGGCGTTTTAAGCCAATTTTCGGAGGGGGAAAGGGCAAGGACAAAGTGTGATGGAGGAGAGGGCGTGGTCAAAAATTGTCAGTACCTGGAAAGGCAAGGACAAATGTGAGGGGGGGAGGGGGGGGGTTCACATTGTCATTCCGGGAAAGGTAAAAGGAAAAGGACAAAGTGGTGGGGAAGGGGGCGGGGTCACGACAATTTTTCAGTATAAGGAAAGGAAAAAATGGGGAGGAAAAGGGGGGTCACATTGTCATTACCTGGAGGTGGAAGGAAAGGGAAAAAGTGTGAGAAAGGGGTGGTCACAGACAACTGTCAGTACCTGGAAGGCAAGGAAAAAATGTGATGGAGGAGAGGGCGTGGTCACATTGTCAGTACCTGGAGGTGGAAGGCAAGAACAAAGTGTGATGCAGGAGAGGGCGTGGTCACAGACAACTGTCAGTACCTGGAAGGCAAGGAAAAAATGTGAGGAGGAGAGGGCGTGGTCACATTGTCAGTACCTGGAGGTGGAAGGAAAGGGAACAAAGTGTGATGCAGGAGAGGGCGTGGTCACAGACAACTGTCAGTACCTGGAAGGCAAGGAAAAAATGTGAGGAGGAGAGGGCGTGGTCACATTGTCAGTACCTGGAGGGGGAAAGGGCAAGGACAAAGTGTGAGGGAGGGGAGGGCGTGGTCACAGACAACTGTCAGTACCTGGAAGGCAAGGAAAAAATGTGATGGAGGAGAGGGCGTGGTCACATTGTCAGTACCTGGAGGGGGAAAGGGAAAAGGGAACAAAGTGTGAGGGAGGAGAGGGCGTGGTCACAGACAACTGTCAGTACCTGGAAGGCAAGGAAAAAATGTGATGGAGGAGAGGGCGTGGTCACATTGTCAGTACCTGGAGGTGGAAGGCAAGAACAAAGTGTGATGCAGGGGGAGGGGCGTGGTCACAGACAACTGTCAGTACCTGGAAGGCAAGGACAAAATGTGAGGAGGAGAGGGCGTGGTCACATTGTCAGTACCTGGAGGGGGAAAGGGCAAGGACAAAGTGTGATGGAGGGGAGGGCGTGGTCACAGACAACTGTCAGTACCTGGAAGGCAAGGACAAAATGTGAGGAGGAGGGGGCGTGGTCACATTGTCAGTACCTGGAGGTGGAAGGCAAGGACAAAGTGTGAGGGAGGGGAGGGCGTGGTCACAGACAACTGTCAGTACCTGGAAGGCAAGGAAAAAATGTGATGGAGGAGAGGGCGTGGTCACATTGTCAGTACCTGGAGGTGGAAGGAAAGGGAACAAAGTGTGATGCAGGAGAGGGCGTGGTCACAGACAACTGTCAGTACCTGGAAGGCAAGGAAAAAATGTGATGGAGGAGAGGGCGTGGTCACATTGTCAGTACCTGGAGGGGGAAAGGGAAAAGGGAACAAAGTGTGATGCAGGAGAGGGCGTGGTCACAGACAACTGTCAGTACCTGGAAGGCAAGGAAAAAATGTGAGGAGGAGAGGGCGTGGTCACATTGTCAGTACCTGGAGGTGGAAGGAAAGGGAACAAAGTGTGAGGGAGGAGAGGGCGTGGTCACAGACAACTGTCAGTACCTGGAAGGCAAGGACAAAATGTGATGGAGGAGAGGGCGTGGTCACATTGTCAGTACCTGGAGGTGGAAGGCAAGGACAAAGTGTGATGGAGGAGAGGGCGTGGTCACAGACAACTGTCAGTACCTGGAAGGCAAGGACAAAATGTGACGGAGGAGAGGGCGTGGTCACATTGTCAGTACCTGGAGGTGGAAGGCAAGGACAAAGTGTGATGCAGGAGAGGGCGTGGTCACAGACAACTGTCAGTACCTGGAAGGCAAGGAAAAAATGTGAGGGGGAGAGGGCGTGGTCACAGCAATAAAAAAAAATTAAAATTACAAAATTTTCTATAAGGCGGAAAAAATTTGGGGAGGGGCTTCAAGCGCCGGGGTTCAAAAAAATGTATAAATTAAATTTTTAAAAAAAAAAA
>JABMCL010003227.1:7500-17500 GCA_018857735.1 Alviniconcha marisindica | reverse complement strand
GGTAGTCCTTCTGGCCACTGTGCACCGACAGGTGGCGCTTCAGCAGAGCCTTCCGGCAGAAGCGGCGCCCGCAGTAAGGGCAGGAGTAGCCGTTGTGGTGGAAGATCATGATGTGCTCGCGGAGAGAGGCCTTGGTGTTGAACTGCACCCCACAGCACTCCAGGACCTGCAAGTGATCATCATAATAATGATGATAATAATGTGGATGATGATAATGGGTATTTAGAGCGACTAACCAGTGCTGGCCTTGAGCGCTTACAAATTCCTTACACCTACATATATTGACAACAGGTTCAATGCGCGCACACACACACACACACACACACACACACACACACGCACCACCACCACACACCACCACAGCACGCACGCACCACGCACCACCACAAGCACACACACACACACACACACACACACCACACACACACACACGCACACACCACACAACACACCCACCACACACACCACACACACCACACACTCACACCCACACCCACACACAACACGCACGCACGCATACACATACACACGCGCACACACAGACAGACAGAACATTCGCACCTACGCATGCACCTACCTATTCGCGCGCACACACACACACACACACACACACACACACACACACACACACACACACACACACACACACACACACACACACACACACACACACACACACACACACACACACACACACACACACACACACACACAAATATCAAGAGAGGAAGAGAAGAGAAACTCATGCCTTAATCTCGAGGTGGGTGAAATGTCAGCATCCGTGCAAATAAGAAGATGGACAAAAATTTATGTTTGATGGGCAACCGTCCGAAGGACAAAAGTCCGATGTACAACTGTCCAGTGGGGAACAGTCCGGTAGACAAATGTGTGATGTGCAACTGTCCAGTGGGCAAATGTCCGGTAGACAAATGTTCGATGTGCAACGGTCCGGTGGGTAAATGTCCTATGGGCGACAGTCCGGTAGGCAACTGTCCAGTAGGCAACGATCCGATGGGGAGTAAGTAATTAAACATGGTACTTAACGTCCACAGAAACCATCAGGCTTATTAGGGACGGGGAGGGGGGGAGGGGGTATGGAGGGGTGGGGGGGGGGAAGAGGGAGATTATATATCTATCGCTACACTGTCACCACCAGAATGACCTCTGTGTTAAGATAGGCAGCGATGAGAGCCATTTTAATGTTTGATTAATTGTGAGGGATAAAATCATAAGACAGTGTCTACAGACCACAACGTTTGAAGAGAAAGGAGAGCCGAAGCGGAATCGAACCGAGGTCCATCTGCTTACCACCCTAACGCCTTACCGCTAGGCCAAACCGGCACACACCCGATGGGCCCGACTTTCTTTGGCTTTCTTCACCGTGTGTACATCACTCACCTTGTCACACGCTTGGTGCATAGTAGAGACGTGTCGCTTAAGGTTGTTCCTCCGGTCGGTGACGTAGCGGCAGTGTGGACACGGGAACAGCTTCCCCCTGAAAGTGTTGCACACGAGCATGGCCAGCTCCAGGTAGTTTCGGTTGATGAATGGCGATTTCAGTTTGGCCATCTCTGAGGCCAGCTGGCTGTGGTTCATTGCCTGTAAGCCGCAAAGATGAAAGGATGATGTTGAGGAGCTCGATAAATGTGTCAAGCACAAAATGACAAGCGATCACGTAGTTCCTGATGATGAGCAGTGATTGCATTTTGACCAACTGGCAGGTCAGTAAGCCGCAAAAATAAAAGGTGATGTTGAGGAGCTCGATAAATGTGTCAAGCATCAAAATGACAACCAAACAAGTAGTTCCCGATGATGAGCAGTGACTACATCTTGAGCTGCGGGTCACAGCCCGTAAGCGGCGAAAATAAAAGGATGATGTTGAGGAGCTCGGCAAAACTGTGTCAACATGGCAGATGACACATAGTTGCTGACGATAACCAAAATGACTGCATCAGTTCATTCTCACGCTTCAAAAACATCAACGTAAAAACAATTAGAAGCTCAAGGGATAGAAAGTCGCCAAAACTGGCCACTTTTCTTCTTCTTCTTCTTCTTCTTTCGTTTCTTTTTTATAACGGGGATGGAAATCTCTCTCTCTCTCTCTCTCTCTCTCTCTCTCTCTCTCTCTCTCTCTCTCTCTCTCTCTCTCTCTCTCTCTCTCTCTCTCTCTCTCTCTCTCTCACACACACACACACACACACACACACACACTCACTCTCTCTCTCTCTCGCTCTCTCTCTCTCTCTCTTACTATCCCTCTCTCTCTGTGGCTTGCAGTGACGTAGTGCATATACTACAATATCCAACCATACATTTTTCAGAAGAAAAAAAAGAAAAAAAAGAAAAAAATCCTCACCTGGAAATGCGACAGCCCGGCCGGCAGTCCTAGCGGCTTCAAGGCCAATGCGTCCCCTGCACCTGACGCAGATGACCCCGCTGCGTTGCTGGACGCAGCAGCTGCAGCGGCTGCAGCGGCGGCGGCGGCGGCAGCGGCGGCAGCAGTTGCCGGGTGGTGGTAGATGCTCGGGTACTGCAGGAGAGGGGATGGAAGAGCCAGGGTGGCAGACACTGCTGGCGACGGAAAAGGCAGTCCTGGAGATGTCAGAAGTGGAGAGTTGCAATTCACACCAAACTGTCATCTCTCTCTCTCTCTCTCTCTCTCTCTCTCTCTCTCTCTCTCTCTCTCTCTCTCTCTCTCTCTCTCTCTCTCTCTCTCTCTCTCTCTCTCTCTCTCTGTATTAGTTTCTTTATGTCTCTGCTCTCTTTCTCTGTGTCTCTCTGTGTTTGTCTGTCTCTGTCTTTCTGTCTGTGTCTCTCTGTGTCTCTATCTGTCCTTGTCTCTCTCTCTGTCTTTACTCTCTTTGCGTCTCTCGGTGTCTGTCTGTCTGTCTGTCTCTCTGTCTGTCTCTGTCTGTCTCTGTCTGTCTGTCTCTCTCTCTCTGTCTCTGTCTCTGTCTCTGTCTGTCTGTCTGTCTGTCTGTCTGTCTGTCTCTGTCTCTCTGTCTCTCTGTCTCTCTGTCTCTGTCTCTGTCTCTGTCTGTCTGTCTGTCTCTGTCTGTCTCTGTCTGTCTGTCTGGTCTGTCTGTCTGTCTGTCTCTGTCTCTGTCTGTCTCTGTCTCTCTGTCTCTGTCTCTGTCTGTCTGTCTGTCTGTCTGTCTGTCTCTCTCTCTCTCCCTCTCTCATACACAATTAAGTGATGTGTGCCCTGTATGCATGTCTGGCGCTGTGAACACACAGGTTTTGTGTGGGAGTTTTTATGCTTTGTGCATAAATTTTCATTCATTTACTCATACTTCATATGCATATGTCTAAATGATGCCTTGTACATTTTGCTTTTAGTTATCATTCATCAGTAGCTTAGCAAGGACTAATTTTTACACAGTTTTTGACTGAACCTAAACTGGAATCCTTGTAAAATATAGTTTTCGAGTTCGAGTTCCTTGGCTAGAGATGAATGTCTTCATCAAAACATGACCGGAGACCACAAGGCGTCAAACAAAAAGTTGCCTGCTCGTCAACTGTAACCATGAGGTTCATCCAATGTTTTTGAGATAGTAGAGAGTGCAACTGTTTCCCCACATGTACAAAAAATACTGTCATACATAAAAGAAAGGTGCTACCCTTGTCACTCCGGCAGCTGTACTCCAACTTTAAGATTCAAGATTCAAGATTACTTTATTATCTCATTCGAGAAATTAAACCGTGGCTGAACATTAACCACATCAGAGTACACAGTAACATATATTGTATATTTTAGAACTCAAAGAACAGTTTTGAAAATACAAAAGTTACACATTAAACAAACTTCGTGGATGTTTAAACAGTTTGAAGTCTAAATCGATGTTGGCGACAATGTTTATCTAAGACTAGGGCCGTACTGTCTTGCTTGTTACACTGCCAAGCTGTCCAGCTGTTAATGTATTATATATGAAATGAAACAAATTTTCTTTAAACCAAATCTAACGACAGTCTACTTCGACGATGTTTATGCAATATTAGGGCTGTACTGATAAAAGCAGTCTTGCTTGTTACACTACCAATCTGTCCTGCTGTTAATGTATTGTGTATGAAGTGAAATAAATTCTGTTTAAAACATATCTAACGACAGTCTACTTAGAAACGCTGCTTCTTTGTCAAGGCACCATCAGAGTTCAGGAGCTGTGTGAAAGTGGAGGTGGCCGTCCTGGGCTTTCCGTCCTAATGAGCCTTACGGTTTCTGTGGACGTAAAGCAACACTGAACCATGCTTAGGCATTGGTCACAGTTTGTCCCTAATTTTGTAACTCATTACCCTTTAACGTTTTTCTTTCCTGTCGTTCCTTTTCTTTTTGATTGGGTGGGAATTTTATGGCCCCAATTATCTAAAGTGTTAAAACTTGTGCGCTGGGCCCGCCGCGTTCATAGTTCAGGAGCTGTGTGAGAGTCGAGGTGGCCGTCCTGAGCAGTCCGTCCTAACGAGCCTTCTGGTTTCCGTGGACGTAAAGAATTATTGAACCGTGCTTCGGCATTGGTCACAACTTGTCCCTAATATGTCAACTGACATCTGAGGACATTAAGCATCACTTCAACAACGCCGCGTCCTCTTTCCCCCAGTGTCCCTGCAGTAGCAGGTCGTCAGTCAGTTCGAGCTGCTGCCTATGCACCTGATTCAGGGGAGAGAGAGCCTGCACTGTTTCCTGGTTGGTGTAAATAAAAGCTATGTTATAGCAACCTCTGACTTGTGACTCTTCATTCATGCTTCCAACCTGCTTCCCTCCCTCCCCACCCAGCTCCCCGACAATAAAATTATGTCAGCCCGACATCCGAGGACATGAAGCTCTACTTCATCAACATCATCAAGGCACCGTCGATTACCTGCAGCGAACGCTTGTGGGCGGATAGCTGGCACCGCAGCCATGGCGGCGCCCAAGGACACCGGAATGGCTGGTCTGACGTCGCCTCTTGCGTCACATACTCTGACGTCAGCTCTGGAGCTTACGTCAGCGCGGGGCCTGGAAGTGACGTCAGGGGCGGTGCGAAGTACAGACGGTCTCGTGACAAACCCACGTTCCACTTCCGGCGGAAAGCGACCGAGAGCACGCTCCGGCAAGCTTGGAGCGCTGCAATGTGAGAAACAGCAATGTAGTTATTGGGGATGGATGATATAATTAACGACAGAAAAAGAGAGGAAATAAAAATTGGATATGGAAATGGCCAATAATCGATTTCGAGTGGGAGCGCGGGTGGGGGTTGGGGTGGGTGTGGGATGGGGCTGATGCACTACATAAGTTCTTTATGATGGAAGTAGGACTCTCTCTCTCTCTCTCTCTCTCTCTCTCTCTCTCTCTCTCTCTCTCTCTCTCTCTCTCTCTCTCTCTCTCTGTGTCTGTACCAGGGTTATAAATATCACACCACATCTCTCTCTGTCTCTCTGTCTCTGTCTCTCTCTCTCGTTTTCTTTTCTTTCGGATTTACTCTGTTAAAGGCCTTCCAGACCTAAATATAATGTCTCAACAATCAGTTACTTGCTTGTTTGTGTGTTTGTTTTTCTTTCTACATTTCGATCTGGAAAAGAAAGATAGAAAAAGAAAAAAAGAAAAAAAGAAAAAAGAAAAAAAAGGTGTTGATGTTGCATCTAATATTCAAAACTTTTGTTCGTGACGTTGTTAAGAAACGGGAAAAAGAGCTACAATAATTTTCGTAGCGGGTCAGTGTTTGGTAAAGTTACGTAACAAATATGCTATCTTTCAGAATTTATCGTCAGGCAGATTTTATTTTAGGGGATCCTAGATATTTTTGATTTCAACAGCTGACGAATTTTTGCTTCAGAAGTGTCAAACAATAGTATAAAGGTCTCATAAATGAGTGTAGTTGCATAACGTGTTTGGCCACCAGAAGGAATTGAGCAAAGAAAAATGAATGCGAGAATGAAAGGGAAACAGATGCATGCATATTGCTGAACAAAACCCAGCAATGAGAGAAAAAAGCCAAAACAAAACAAAATATTTTTTTAAAAGACGAATGATTGTTTAAATGAATGGATGAACGACTGACGGACCGAACGGAAAAAAAGAAAAAAAAAGAAAAAGAAAAGAAAACAACAAACAAACAAAAACAAAGAGAAACACGAGTAAATCAGTGAAAGAATGAGCGAAATTATACAGACATGAGAAAGTATGTGTTAGCTGACTGGGTCCTGAATGAATGAATGGAGTGAAATATAAAAAATAAAATATAACAAAATGAACGTATAAACGAATGAAAGGTTAGTTAATGTCTTATTTGCTTCAAATATTCGAGTACTATTAGAGGAGTACATTTTTATTTGTGGCGTCTGTAATTTCCTTCCTGTGAAATTTTAACCCCACCGAAGAGCGCCAAACCCACAGAACACACACACGCACGCACGCACGCACGCAGCAGCACACACACACACACACACACCACACACGCACGCACGCACGCACGCACAAAACCGAAGCAAAAATTCAGCGTTTGTTGCAAAGAATAAAAACGATATCGGTTCATTTGGGTCATTAAACAAAGTATAAAAAGGAGCAAAAGCAAACTAGAATCATTTTAGTATTACATAGTTTTTAACAGTCTGTCTATCTGTCTGTCTCTCTGTCTATCTGTCTGTCTATCTGATTGCCGTCTGTCTGTCTGTCTGCCTGTTTGTCTCTCTATCTGTCTCTTGCTCCCTCCCTCTTACTTCTAATTCGTGTGTTAAAACTATGTTGATATTCCTTTAATGTTTAAGTTGAATTTGAATTTACTTTTATTTGGTTGCCGTTTTCATTAACTTTTTTCTATAATTATTATATTTTAACCTTCCCCATGTGTGTGTGTGTGTGTGTGTGTGTGTGTGTGTGTGTGTGTGTGTGTGTGTGTGTGTGTGTGTGTGTGTGTGTGTGTGTGTGTGTGTGTGTGAACTTAATTTGTTACACCGTTTGGTTGTGTTGTAATTGTATCAAGGACAGGTTGCCCAACAGGTATTCGTGCCTAAACCTTTATCCTTGTGTAATAACTCTTCTCTCTCTCTCTCTCCTCTCTCTCTCTCCCCTCTCTCTCCTCCCTCTCTCTCTCTCTCCTCCCCCCCTCTCTCTCTCTCTCTCTCCTCTCCTCCCCCCCTCTCTCTCTCCCTCTCCTCTCCCTCCCTCTCTCTCTCTCCTCTCTCTCTCTCTCTCCTCTCCTCTCTCTCTCCTCTCTCTCTCCCTCTCTCTCTCTCTCTCTCTCCCTCCTCTCTCTCCTCTCTTTCCCTCTCTCTCTCTCCCTCTCCCTCCCTCTCTCTCTCTCCCTCCTCTCCTCTCCCTCCCCTCTCTCTCTCCCTCCCTCTCTCTCTCTCCTCTCTCTTCTCCCCTCCCCCTCTCTCTCTCCCCCTCTCTCTCTCCCTCTCTCTCTCCCTCCCCCCTCTCTCCTCCCCCTCTCTCTCTCCTCCCTCTCCTCTCTCCTCCCTCCTCTCTCTCTCCCCCTCTCTCTCTCCCTCTCCCTCTCTCCTCCCCCTCTCTCTTCCCCCCCTCTCTCTCTCCTCTCTCTCCCTCAAGCCTTCCCTCCCTCCCCTCTCTCCTCATGTCGTTGGGCCCACACGGTTTGAGTGTTTGGTTTGTATGCATAAACCCGTTTAAAGAGTCGACAGAGCGGAAAGGGGACACTTCATTATAAGCCACTTGAACTCTCTCTGTGTTGAAAAGCTAAAGGGGGGCAAGACTTCTGTCTGAACAGATTCGCGTGCTTCGCGAGACGACAGAGACGACAGGGTCGTGTGTCACCTGAGAATTCTCAGCCGCCATCCGGCTGCGAGCAGGCGAGCCTCTCAATGGTCCAACCGCGCCGACGTTCGGCTAACGTTCTGCTACTGCTGAGTCTCTGAGACGCTGTTCGTCATGCACTGCCATCGTCTCAGGAGATTCGATGGTCTTTCAGCGCCGACGTTCGGCTAACGTTCTGCTACTGCTGAGTCTCTGAGACGCTGTTCGTCGTGCACTGCCATCGTCTCAGGAGATTCGATGGTCCGGCCGTGCGTCTTTCAGCGCCGACGTTCGGCTAACGTTCTATGATTCCTGGGTCTCTGAGACGTTCTTCGTCGTGCTCTGCTATCGTCTCAGGAGATTTTTTTCAATATTTGAAAAGACCATGTAGAAAGATCTCGACAAAATTAAACCTGCGACACTTTCTTGCCCAAGGTACTTAGCAAGAGTAATATACAACAGATCCGTTTTTAAATTCATGGAACACTAACTATTCACAGACAATGACCTAGCCTACATTTATTTGATACGAACCCCCCGTCATTTAATCAAATACTAAGCCTACTCTGAGTCAGAGCTCTGGAGCTGTGTGAAAGTCGAGGTGGCCGTCCTGGGATGTCCGTCCTAACGAGCCTTTGGTTTCCGTGGACGTAAAGCTATATTGAACCATGCTTCGGCATTGGTCTCAGCTTGTCCCTAATATGTCAACCGACATTAAGCAACACAGCAACAGCAGCAGCAGCAGCAGTAGCAGCAACAGCAGCAGCAGCAACCTACTCTGAGATGTTCTCTCTACAGAACTCAGGAGCTGTGTGAAAGTCGAGGTGCACGTCCTGGGCTCCCGTCCCTAATAAACCTACGGTTTCTGTGGACGTAAAGCAACACTTCAACAATGAGATGTTCTTCGTCTTGCGCTGCTCAGGAGATACCCTCAGTACTTGAAAAGACGGTCTTCTCAAGTTTGGTAATAAAGAGCTTGACAAAATTAAACCTGCGACATATTCTTTCCCAAGGTACTTAGCAGGAGTAATGGCTAATATACAAGACCTGTTTTTAAATTCACGGAACACTACCTATTCACAGAAAGTGGCATATATTTGCATGAATGTTTAGTCAATTAACCACAAGTGAGCCGGTTTGGCCTAACGGTAAGGCGTTAAGCTGTTAAGGGCCTCGGCTTGGTTCCGCTTCGGCTCTTCTTTCTCTTCCAAAAGTTGTGGTCTGTGGACACTGTCTTGTGACTTTGTCCCTCACAATTAATGAAATATTAAAATGGTTCTCATCGCTGCCCATACAGGAGTCACTCTCGTGGTGACAGTGTAGCGATAGGTATAATTATAATCTTCCTCCTCCCCCCCCCCCCCCCCCCCGTCCCTAATAAGCCTTATGGCTTCTGTGGACGTTAAGCACGATGTTTACTTACATACTTACTAACATTAGTATCACATACTACTCAAGTGTCCTGTTTACAACAGAGTTATTTAGGAAATATGGGTACGACTACTGCACGTAACGATATAAGAAAGAGTTTTTATATTACTAATGTTATAACTTCTGTTGCTACATTGATTGGTCATAGTCCTGTGGGTAAGTTAATAGAAATTACTAATATATAGAGGTTTGTTGTTGTTGTTGTTGTTGCTGTTGTTGTCTAAAATCACCTTGCTGTGAAAAAACATAAAATATAACGCCAACTGGGTTATTCGTCGCGCACGCACACTGTAGGACACTCGTAAATTGTGTCACTGACAGTGACAACTGGTGGAAGACTGGAGATATCTCACGGCAGGCCATTGGCGGTGACAACTGATGCATGACATTGACGGTGACAACTGAGGCATGACACTGACGGTGTCAACTGAGGCATGACACTGACGGTGTCAACTGAGGCATGACACTGACGGTGTCAACTGAGGCATGACAGTGACGGTGATAACTGAGGAGACATTGACGGTGCGATATGACATGACGGTGATAACTGAGGTATGACATTGACGGTGAAAACTGAGGTATGACACTGACGGTGACAACTGAGGTATGACACTGACGGTGTCAACTGAGGTATGACATTGACGGTGACTACTGAGGTACACTGACGGTGACAACTGAGGTATGACACTGGCGGTGTACTGAGGTATGACACTGACGGTGACAACTGAGGTATGACACTGACGGTGACAACTGAGGTATGACATTGACGGTGACAACTGATGCATGACATTGACGGTGACAACTGAGGCATGACACTGACGGTGTCAACTGAGGCATGACACT
>JABMCL010003227.1:0-2500 GCA_018857735.1 Alviniconcha marisindica | reverse complement strand
TCTTTTGTTCTCAGAGTTTTTGGCGCCTTTCTGGTTGAGATTATACGGTGTTATTACGGAATTCTGTTCTTTTGTTCTCAGAGTTTTTGGCGCCTTTCTGGTTGAGATTATACGGTGTTATTGCGGCATTTTTTTTTTTTGAAAAAGTCCGGGATTTTTTTTCCCTTTTTCTTTTTTGATGCCCCTTGGGGCTTTTTTTTCCTTCAAACCACAACGGGGTCACCTCCCCAAACCCCAAAACAAACCCACCAAAACAAAAAACCCACCCCACAAAACACACACACACACACACACACCCCACACACACACACACACCCCACACACACACACACACACACACACACACACAAAAACCAACACACACACACACACACACACACACACACAAAAACCACACACACACACCATACCACCCCACCCCACACACACACACACACAGCCCCCCAACCCCCCCCGGAAACCCACACCTACACACCCCACAACCCCCCTTCCACCTCCCACCCAAACCAAAAACCAAACCACCCCAAACACCAAAACCCAAAACACAAAACCCCACACACACCCCCCACATCCACACACACACACACCACACACACAACCCGGCCCCCATACACTCCACACAAAAACCCAAAACCCCCACCCCCAACCCCCAAAACACACAAAACACACACCCCCCACCACACACACACAACCCCGAAACCCCCACGCACCCCGGGCCCCCCCACCCCCCGGCCCCCCAACCACCCCCCACCCCGCCCCCGCCCCACCACACCCCAAAAACACGCCCCAAGCAACAAAAACCCCCTCTCTTTACCCCCCCCCACCCCCCACCCCCCCCTTTTTTCTTTTTTTCTCCCTCCCCACAAAAAAAAAAAAAAAAAAAAAAAAAAAAAAAAAAAAAAAGAAAAAGGAAAACCCCCTTTCTAAATCCCCTTGGCCTTTAAGGTTTTGGAAAAACAGGGAACATTTCTGGTGTTAAACACTTTATTTTTTTGGGGGAAAAGGTGATAAAAAAAAAACCGAAAAAAAAAAAAACGTAAATTTTTTTAAACCCCAGCCCAACAGGACATTTTTATCATTACGAATGAGCAAAAAAGGAAACGAAAAAAGGAAGAAGAAGAAAAAAGAAGAAAAAAAGAAGAAAAAAGAAGAAAAAAGAAGAAAAAAGAAGAAGAAAAGAAGAAAAAAAAGAAGAAGAAAGAAGAGAGAGAGAGAGAGAGGAGAGGAGAGAGAGAAGGGGAGGGAAAAGGGGGGAGAGAGAGGGGAGAGAGAGGAGAGGGGAGAGAAGAGAGAAAAGAGGGGAGAGAGAGGAAAGTGGGGGAAAAATTAGGGGAAGAAGGGAGAGAAAACAAAGGGAAAACGGGGGGAAGAAAACTTTTATGGAAAATTTTTTTTGGGAGGCAGAGCGGGGAAAGGGCAAAATAAAAAGGGGGGGAACGAAAAAAGAGAGGAAAAGTCTATAAAAAATAAGTTTTTTTTAATTTTTGCTTTGTTTTGCTTTGTGCTGATCTGATATCTTTCAAACGATATACAAAAACAGCATAAAACGAAGAAGACAACAAACAAGTATAGAAATAAAGTAGTATATTGTTTTGCATAAAATAAATAAGAAAGTCATAATTATAAAGCAGACAGTCCAAACTGGACAAATCTAACTGCAAAACGGAAACAGAAAATCGCTTCTGATAGTGCAAATATCAGCACACGCCCGACCACAGGATAAAGGCATCAGACAGAGCATAAATGGAAAATCAAAAGTTACAAGATATATTGACTGACTGATTAAACAAATCTGAGACCGGAAATACTGCTAGCGTTCTAAAAGAAGATGCAAACGCATGAAATGTTCAAAAGAAGGCTATTTATTAGGACAAAACGTAACATGCAAATTTTCAGAGATATCCCCTTTATCAAGTTAGAAAACGACATTTAAACTACAATTAATTCATCGTTTTTCACCGTTTAATTAGCTGCTGTTTAGGTGTCGTTTTTGTAGCTTGATCAAGGGGATTACCCCGAAAATTAGCATGCTGTGTTTTGTACTAATAGACAGCGTTCTTTTGAACCTGTTATTGTGTTTGGATCTGATTAAACCCCCTTTACTGCCCCAGCCTGTAAAATTTCCCCGGGTGAAAAGTGCAACATACACACCTTTCAAAACAGTTATTTGATATTATGCATCACATTTAAACCCCTTTTACTTTCTCATGCCAGGGGGCAAAAAAGGCCCTTAAGGTTTTAAACTTTGGGACTTTCAGTGGTTTGTTTTCCCCGTGACGGCGCGGCAAGCATGGGAGTGAAAGGGTTAATTTATTGATAATGTTTATGGGCTTTCCGCTCAAGCGCCCCCTTTTTTCCCCTTTTTAGCATTGATTCTTAATGTGTGACTGTATCCACCGAAGGGGGGTGTACGTAATATTTTTTATATACACACTATTAGCGCGTGTCTCAATGGTTGTTTTGTGGATTTTGCGTGTGTGTGTGTGTGTGTGTGTGTTGG
>JABMCL010001704.1:142500-145560 GCA_018857735.1 Alviniconcha marisindica | reverse complement strand
GGCGGGGGAAAAAAATTTTGCAACTTAAAGCAGACGGCTACGGTGTAAAAAAAAAACCCCGAACAAAAAAAAAACACAAAAACACACAAAAGGGCCAAAAAAAAAACAAAAACAAAAAGAAAAAAAAAAAAAAATTTTTAAAAATTTTTTAAAATTTCTTTACTTATCCAAACTAACAAATCTTCTCAGTCCGTTTCAGTCACTTTTTCAAAAAACCCCGGGTAAAAAACATTTTTGCCCGAAATTTTAAATTTAAAATTTTCCACACACCCCCACACTAAACACCACACCATCCCCCACACAGGGAAAAAACCACACCACTTCCCCACACACAACCCAACAAAACCCCCACACATACACCACACCCCCCAAAACACCCACAAAACAAAACCACCCCCACACACACCCCCAACCCCCACACACCACACAAACCCCACACCCCCCAAAAACCAAAAACAACCACACAAAACAAAAACACACACACAAAACCCCAAAACCCCACACACACACACACACACACACCCACACACACACACCCCACACACCCCACAACACACACAAACAACAACAAAAGACAAAAAAACCTAGTAATTGTTTATTTTTAAAACCCCAGTTTGAAACACCCACACACAAAACCCCAACACACAAAACCACACACAAACACACACACACACACAACACACCACAAAGAAAAAAAAGGGGCGCGGCGCGCGCGCGCCACAAACACCAACACCCCACACACACACCACACCACACACCCCACACACACACCCCCCCACCAACACACACACACACCCCCACATCACCACACCACCCCCACCCACCCCCCACCACTACCCCCACCACCCCCAAAACCAAACAACAAAAAAAAAACAAAATTAATCACTACGGCAAAACCCCCCGGTCCTTTCCCCAAAGGACGGGGGGGGGAAAGGGAAAGGTCTAACCCGAAAAAATCTACCACCGAACGCGGTAAATTAAAAATAAAAAATTATTATCGGGGCCCAAAAACTCCGCGTAGTAGTAGCGATTGCTTTTCGAGTCGGGGGTTAAATTGTTTTTCCCCCTTTCTTTTCTCCTTCCCCGTTTTTTCCCCACTCTCTCTCTCGTTCCCCTCTCCCCTCTCTCTCCTTTTCCCCTTTTTCTCCTGTTTTCCCCTCCTCCTTTCTGCCTCTCCCCCCCCGCCCTCTTTTTTTTCCCTTTTCCCCTCTCTGTCTCTTTTTCCCCCCTTTTTTCTTTTTTTATTTTTTTTCCCTTTTTCTCCCCCCCTTTTCTCCCCTTTTCTTTTCTTTTCTCTTCATCTTTCAATCTCTCTCTCTCCCCCTTCCCTTTTTTCTTTTCTCTTTTTCTCCTCTCTCTCTTCCCTCTCTCCCCCCTTCCCCTTTTCTCCCCCCCCTTTTCTCTCTCTCTTTCCCCTCTTCCCCCCTCCTCTCCCTCTCTCTTTTCTCTCTCTCCCCCTCTCTCCCCCTCCCCTCTCCCTCTCCCTCCTTTCTCCCCCTCTCCCTCTCCCCTCTTCCCCCCTCTCTCTCTCCCGCCCCCTTTTCCCCCCTCTCTAAACCCCCCCCCCCTTTTCTCTCCCCCCCACCCTTTTCCTCTCTCCCCTCTCTCTTCGCGTGCCTTTTGGCGGGCCCTTAATGCGGGCCCTACAATGTATTAAAAACCCAAGGCGCCAGAATTATTCCGTGTCAAAGCGGCTCTGTGTGTGTGTGTTTTGTGTGGTGTGTGTGTGGGGGTTTTTTCAACAGACTTCTTTTCATTTCTTGGGGAATTCTACGCGAAAGAACAGAGCTAGCCGTTGTGTGTGTATGTACGTGCGTGAGGGGCTCTTGTAGGTGCTAAAATATTCCCGATGACTCGCTGAGCCACACTGGAGTTTCTGAGTGGATTTTTTTTTCTTTTTCTTCTTCCCCTTATCAGTGCAGTGTGTACTTGTGTGAGTGTGTGTGGGGAGAGAGAGAGAGAGAGAAAAACAGAGAGAGATTTCCCCCCGGGTTTCTAAAGAAAAAAGGGTTCCTTGGGTACCAGGGGTAATTGCCGCCGTTTCCGTGTTGGAGTGTGACTTTGTGAAAACCTTCGCTCGGGGGGGAGACACTCTCGTGCGAAGCGCCGTTGCCCTTGGCAACCGAGAAATCGCCATGGAAACCCACGAGTTCGTGCACGAGCTTCGTCGCGGCGGAGTTGCCACCCCTGCAAAGGAGAGCGTGCGTCTCGGATGAATGGGGAACTAAGTCCGGAGAGCCAGATCCGTGGATCCGGAGATCCAGCTGCTGTGTGGAAGATAAATTCGTGAGTTTCCTGCGTGTGGGTTGGAAAGTAGGAGGTGGAGGAGAAAAAGAAAAGAAAAAAACACGATGTTTTCGTGGTGGCTGTGCGTTTGTGAATGTTCGTGAAAGTCGGATAATGATAAAGAGAAAGGGCGAACGGCGTTGACGACGACAGGATTTTCATGGCCACACGGCTGGTGCTTTACTACATGAAGTAAATCGTGAGTTTCGTGCGGGGGTGGGGGAATTGGAAGGTGGAGGAGAGAAAAACGATGTACGTGGCCGCTGTGCGATTGTGAATATTCGTGAAAACCGGCATACTAAAAAACGAAAGAGCAAACGCTGAGACAAAATGGCCACCCAACTGGTACAGTACATGGAGTAAGTCGTGAGTTTCGTGCGTGGATAACTTGAAGGAGGAGGGGAGAAGACGATGTACGTGACGGCAGTGCGATTGTGATTTTTGTATGAAAACCCGGATAATAATTGTGAGAAAGGGCGAACGCCGACGACGACAAAATGGCCACACAGCTGGTACAGTACATGGACTTGCGTCTTACGATAGACAACAACCCCCCGCCGTATGGACAACAGGTTCCTTCCCCTTACCAGGTAAAAAAACAAACAAAAACGGTAAAAAAAGGCATTGATTTGACGAATACATATATTACCTTCTTTCTACCACCCCTTCTCTCTCTCTCTCTCTCTCTCTCTCTCTCTCTCTCCCCTCTCTCCCCTCTCTCTCTCCATACAGGTCAAAAATAAACAAAAACGGGGGAAAAGGGCATTGATTTAA
>JABMCL010001704.1:132500-135000 GCA_018857735.1 Alviniconcha marisindica | reverse complement strand
TTCCGGACAAACCAGTGCCAGAGGTTTCTCTCTGCACGAAGCTATAACCCCCTTGAAGCTGTCCGGACAAAGCAGTGTCCTGACAAACCAGTGCCAGAGGTTTCTGCACGAGGTAGGAATAGCGAGCTAAATAGCCTCCCCCGGAGTAAGCCAGACAAACTCGTGCCAGATAAGGGAACAAAAGCTGTTCACGGTTATCAAGTGCCTGCCGGGGTGCCAACAGAGACAGATCTCCCTGTGACCAGGGGCCAGTCTTTATGCCCCCAGCCATTAAGACAGTCCAAAGGTGCTGACACACCAGCCATTAAGGCAGTCTAAAGGTGCTGACACACGAGTCATTAAGGCAGTCTAAAGGTGCTGACACACCATCCATTAAGGCAGTCTAAAGGTGCTGACACACGAGTCATTAAGGCAGTCTAAAGGTGCTGACACACCATCCATTAAGAGCAGTCTAAAGGTGCTGACACACCAGCCATTAAGGCAGTGTAAAGGTGCTGACACACGAGTCATTAAGGCAGTCTAAAGGTGCTGACACACGAGTCATTAAGGCAGTCTAAAGGTGCTGACACGCGAGTCATTAAGGCAGTCTAAAGGTGCTGACACACCAGTCATTAAGGCAGTCTAAAGGTGCTGACACACCAGCCATTAAGGCAGTCTAAAGGTGCTGACACACCAGCCATTAAGGCAGTCTAAAGGTGCTGACACACGAGTCGTTTTGGCCCTTCGCTTGAGTAGGGCTAACCGTGACGTCCCAGCGCTGCTCGTTAGACTTTAAAGGAGCTGTCCTTCGCGTGTGAGTCGGTTCACACGCGAAGGACAGCTTGTTTAAAGTCTAAAGACCAGGCTGGGACCTCACGGTTAGCCCTACTCAAGCGTAGCGTGTGAGCCGGTTTGGCCTAGCGGTAAGGCGTTAGGCTGGTAAGCGGAAGGACCTCGGTTCGATACCGCTTCGGCTCTCCTTTCTCTTCAAAAAGGTTTGTGGTTTGTGGACACTGTCCTGTGACTTTGTCCATCACTTCCTACTGAAACATTAAAATGGCTCTCATCGCTGCCCACCTTAATGCAGGAATCATTCTGGTGGTGACAGTGTAGCGATAGGTATATAATCTTCCTCCCCCCCCCCCCCCCCCACCTCCATACCGCCCTCCCCCCCCCTCCCCCCCTCCTCCCCTAATAAGCCTTATGGTTTCTGTGGACGTTATGCACCATGTTTACTTACTTACTGGTCTTTAGCCTTTAAAGGAGCTGTCCTTCGCAGGCTAAACTTGCTTCGCGTGAGCTCGGAAACGGTTGGAAGACCAGGATCCGCTGGTACAAATGTTGCGATTTGAACGTGCCATTGATTTTATAAGGTGGCTTAAACTTTTTTTCCTTTTTTATTTTTATTTTTTTTACCACCACTAACAATTTGTTCCACGACCTCATTACCGCGGCGTGCGCTCTTCTTTTTTTTCTCCAGAAAAAGGGTGTGGTCTATTGGGTTTTAACCTAGACTATTTTTTAACTCATTAATTGATAGTCTTTTGATAAAATTATCCGGCAGACGAAAAAGAAACAGGAGAAGGGGGGGGGGGGGGGGGGGGAAGCAAAACAAATCGTAACTGAAACAAAAAATGCAAAATATCGTGTGTTTTCTTCGCCGAATCTGGAAAGCTAGTTCCTTTAAACAGAGCGAGTGTCGGCTTAGCCGTACGTTTGACACCGCCCAGAGCATGAGTTTCAACCCGTCCGTTCCAAATACAGCATGCTGCATCCGGAACGGATGAACTGCATCCGCCAGGCAATGAGCGGGTTCGCCCTTCAGGCTGAAGAAAGGGAAAGGCCAGAGGCCACAAGGGGTGGTAACTCTCGAGTAGCAAAGTTGAACGCGCCGACTTTCCCCTTGCTTGATTTTAGCCCGTCAGTTTCGGCTGTATCGTGCTGTCAGACCTCAGGAGCTAATAGCCCGTATTGTCTCCGTGGACGTAAAGCAACACTGAACTCGAGCTTGTATTGTGTCAGAGGTCAGGAGCTAATAGCCCTTATTGTCTCTGTGGACGTAAAGCAACACTGAACTCGAGCTTGTATTGTGTCAGAGCTCAAAAGCTAATAGCCTGTATTGTCTCCGTGGACGTAAAACAACATTGAACTGACCATGTATTGTGTCAGAGGTCAGGAGCTAATAGCCCTTATTGTCTCTGTGGACGTAAAGCAACATTGAACTCGAGCTTGTATTGTGTCAGAGCTCAAAAGCTAATAGCCTGTATTGTCTCTGTGGACGTAAAGCAACACTGAACTGAACTGTAGTCTCTCAGAGCTCATGAACTGTGTGAAAGTCGAGGTGGACGTCCTGGGCTCCTCGTCCCTGATAGTCCTTTTCGTCTCTGCAGTGGACGTAAAGCAACATATTGAACTCGAACTCGTATCGTGTAGCAACCACTACGTTTAAGACGGAGGCAACCAGTACGTTTAAGACGGGGGCAGCCAGTACGTTTAAGACGGGGGCAGCCAGTACGTTTAA
>JABMCL010001704.1:125000-127500 GCA_018857735.1 Alviniconcha marisindica | reverse complement strand
GATTTATTGCGCGTGTGAAACTAAAAACTGTCCGTTTTCGCTTGGCAGTTACACGGTTGACGTTGTGATGTGTTCGATCTTATCAAAGGTTGCAAATGACTCGCTGTGTGTTTAAATTGGCGTGTCTTTGGTGTCGTGTCGCTTAATTCTCACGATCCGTGGGTCCCTCTTGTGAACTGGCCTGCGTTCGTTGTGTGGTTTATGTTAATTAACCCATTCGCTGCTGCCCTCAGGATGACGTCATACTTATGCTGTCATCGGCAAAGCGCTTTCCGTCGACTTAGTGGACGTCATATATGACTTCCGGCGTATATAAATTGCAACTTTTTAACATGTTCTTACGAGAATTTTTTTTGCTTTCCGTCGACTTAGTGGACGTCATATATGACTTCCGGCGTATATAAATTGCAACTTTTTAACATGTTCTTACGAGAATTTTTTTTTTTTTTTTTTTGATTTATATTTCTCTCGTTATAATGTAATTTTTGTCTTTTTATATTTTTATTATTAAAATCTGTGTTTGCGTGCTTGACAGCTTAACGTTTGGATGCCGTTAATATGTTGCCCCCCCCCCCCCCCCCCCCCCCCCCCCCTCCTTCTCTTCACCCCACTCCCCTCCCCCACCACCACAGCCCCACCACCAGCGCTTGTGTTCGCTTTTCCAGTGTGTTGTGGTGAAGATTTCGATCAGTTTACTTTTACCTTTCGTTAATTTGCTTGAAATAACTCGCCCCAATATAACCGTACCGGTTGACAGGGCGTAAAACGCCAGGTTACTTACTGCACGAAATAGACCAAGTTATAAAGTTACTAAATACGTGTATGAACGTAGAAAAAAATCTTATAAAGTTACTTGAAAGGTGTATGAACGTAGAGCCCAAGTTATAAAGTTGCTTAAAACATGTATGAAGGTTAGAGGCATTCTTATAAAGTTACTTAAAACATGTATGAAAGTAGAGGCCATATAAAGTTACTTAAAAACATGTATGAAGGTAGAGGCCATATAAAGTTACTTAAAACATGTATGAAGGTAGAGGCATTCTTATAAAGTTACTTAAAAACATGTATGAAGGTAGAGGCCTTATAAAGTTACTTAAAAACATATATGAAGCTAGAGGCATTCTTATAAAGTTACTTAAAAACATGTATGAAGCTAGAGGCATTCTTATAAAGTTACTTAAAAACATGTATGAATGTAGAGGCATTCTTATAAAGTTACTTAAAAACATGTATGAAGGTAGAGGCCATATAAAGTTACTTAAAAACATGTATGAAGCTAGAGGCCATATAAAGTTACTTAAAAACATGTATGAAGGTAGAGGCCATATAAAGTTACTTAAAAACATATATGAAGTAGAGGCCTTATAAAGTTACTTAAAACATGTATGAAGGTAGAGGCCATATAAAGTTACTTAAAAACATGTATGAAGGTAGAGGCATTCTTATAAAGTTACTTAAAAACATGTATGAAGGTAGAGGCCATATAAAGTTACTTAAAAACATATATGAAGATAGAGGCCATATAAAGTTACTTAAAACATGTATGAAGGTAGAGGCCATATAAAGTTACTTAAAAACATATATGAAGATAGAGGCCATATAAAGTTACTTAAAACATGTATGAAGGTAGAGGCCATATAAAGTTACTTAAAACATGTATGAAGGTAGAGGCCATATAAAGTTACTTAAAACATGTATGAAGGTAGAGGCCATATAAAGTTACTTAAAAACATGTATGAATATACAGGCCATAAAAAAAGTTACTTAAAAACATACATGAAGATAGAGGCCATATAAAGAGACTTAAAAACATGTATGAAGGTAGAGGCCATCGTATAAAGTTACTTAAAAAAATGTATGAGTTACGCCATGATCTGTTAGAATGTTTGATCATATTTCAGTCTTGTCCAACTGAGACTTAGTCGGAGTTTTTGCTATAATTATTATTTAGGGCATGGTCTTTATATTCAGTCTCCGCTGACGCCCATCATTTTCGTATGCCTTGAATGTGTATTAGGAACTAGATTAGTAACACATTGCTCGGGGCAGTATCCTAATTCAAACTTTTAATTGTCAGATAGTTTTCTCAAGCCTTGCTGGAGGCTGGTCTGAATTGAGACCTTTAATTCTCAGATAATTTTCTGAAGCCTTACACGAGGCTGATCTGAATTCAGACCTTTAATTGTCAGTTTTCCGAAGCCTTAGACGAGGCTGGCCTGAATTCAGACCTTTAATTATCAGTTTTCCGAAGCCTTACACGAGGCTGGTCTGAATTCAGACCTTTAATTATCAGTTTTCCGAAGCCTTACACGAGGCTGGTCTGAATTCAGACCTTTAATTATCGGTTTTCCGAAGCCTTAGACGAGGGTGGTCTGAATTCAGACCTTTAATTATCGGTTTTCCGAAGCCTTACACGAGGCTGGTCTGAATTCAGACCTTTAATTATCGGTTTTCCGAAGCCTTAGACGAGGGTGGCCTGAATTCAGACCTCGTCAACTCA
>JABMCL010001704.1:112500-120000 GCA_018857735.1 Alviniconcha marisindica | reverse complement strand
CCCTTTCTCTGACCCTACCGTTTTCTTTTTGACCCCCCCTTTCTCTGACCCCCACCGTGTCTCTTACCCCTACCGTTGTCTCTGATCCCTACCGTTGTTTTGACCCCCCTACCGTTGTCTCTGACCCCTACCGTTGTCTCTGACCCCTACCGCTGTCTCTGACCCCTACCGTTGTCTCTGATCCCTACCGTTGTTTTGACCCCCCTACCGTTGTCTCTGACCCCTACCGTTGTTCTGACCCTATACCTTCGTTTCTGATCCTGGTGTTTGCTACTTCCACCTCCCTCGTCCTTTGATTCCCCAATTCCCGCTCTGGTAGTCGTGAGTAACTCTCAGTCACGTCATTGAGATGTAATATTGTACTACGTGCAGGCTTTCAATGTGGGCTCTGTGTACTCGTATGTGCTTTAATTACCTCTCTGGTAGTCGTGAGTAACTCTCAGTCATGTCACGTCATTGAGATGTAACATTGTACTACGTGCATGCGTTCAGTGTGGGTTCTGTGTACTTGTGTTGCCTAATTACCTCTCGTTCTGTCCTGGTGAATTTGCTACAGTCAGGCTCTCGTCCTTTGTTAACCCCCGCTCTGGTAGTCGTGAGTAACTCTCAGTCATGTCACGTCATTGAGATGTAACATTGTACTACGTGCATGCGTTCAGTGTGGGTTCTGTGTACTTGTGTGTGCTTTAATTACCTCTCTGGTAGTCGTGAGTAACTCACAGTCACGTCATTGAGATGTAATATGTACTACATGCAGGCTTTCAGTGTGGTTTCTGTGTACTTGTGTGTGCTCTAATTACGTCTCCTTCTGCCTGGGTTGAAATGTGTTGCGTACAGTAGTGCTGTCTTTGTTGTCTTAATCCCCACTCCCTCCTTCCCTGAATGCTTCATCTCCTTTGCATGTAACCTGTTCATATGTATTCACGTGCTTAACGTTTTGTTTGAGTGTGTGTGTGTGGGGTGGGGGGGTGGTGGGGGGGGCGTGCGTGTGTGCGTTGTGTTTTGTGTGTGTGTGTGTGTGTGCGTGTGTGGATGCGTGTGTGTGCGTGCGTGCGTGCGTGAGTGCGTGCGTGCGTGTGTGTGTGTGTGTGTGTGTGTGTGTGTGTGTGTGTGTGTGTGTGTGTGTGTGTGTGTGTGAGAGAGAGAGAGAGAGAGAGAGAAATTGATAGTCAATGCAGTAGGATTACTTATTAATTAATTACGTTTATTTATTTTGCCTGTGACCGTAATTCAAATTTCCCGTGTTTGCAGAGGATGAATATATATTCATGATTCTTCATCGTAAATAAATACACACACACATACGCACGACCGCACGCACGCATACACACACGCACGTACGCACGCACGCACATACACACGCACACACACACACACACACACACACACACACACACACACACACACACACACACACACAAACAAATGTGCAGTGATAGTTCCCTCTGCAGGCTTTATACAGCAGTTCAGTCAATATTTACACAACAGATCAAGTACTTTTTTTCTTCTTCTTCTTTTTCCTTTTCTTTTTGCTGAGAATTTGATCTCCCCAGGGCGCAGCCATGTTGCTTCACTCTTTACCACTGGAGAGCAGGGAGAAAAAAAAAGCATGACGTACGTCAGACATCAAAAGGGGCTTAGTGGTTAGAGCTAAGTGTCATCATAGTTCAGGAGCTGTGTGAGAGTCGAGGTGGCCGTCCTGGGCTGTCCGTCCTAACGAGCCTTCTGGTTTCCGTGGACGTAAAGCTATATTGAACCATGCTTCGGCGTTGGTCTCAGCTTGTCCCTAATATGTCAACTGACATCTGAGGACATTAAGCAACACTACTTACCTACCTACCTACCTAGAGCTAAGTGAGCCGGTTTGGCCTAGCGATAAGGCGTTAGGCTGGTAAGCGGAAGGACCTCGGTTCGATACCGCTTCGGCTCTCCTTTCTCTTCAAAAAGGTTGTGGTTTGTGGACACTGTCTTGTGACTTTGTCCATCACTTCCTACTGAAACATTAACATGGCTCTCATCGCTGCCCACCTTAATGCAGGAGTCATTCTGGTGGTGACACTGTAGCGATAGGTATATAATCTCCCTCTCCCCCCACCTCCATACCCCCTCCCCCCTCTCCCTACCTTTCCCCCGTCCCTAATAAGCCGTACGGTTTCTGTGGACGTTAAGCACCATGTTTACTTTAGAGCATCGGACTGTCGATCGAACGGTCTCCGGAAGAGGACGAAAGAGTGAAGGCTCGACCGCAGATACCGCCCGGAAAAGACCGGAGAGACCGTGGACCGCCGCCAGAACAATGGAAGTGTTAAGGCGGTGTCCCCTCGCCATTGCGCAGCGACTAGTGCACCGCGCAATTGCTGTTTCAACTGCCGTGCTCAGGCAGAGTCACAAAGACAATGTCCGTTGCACTGCTGTTGAGGAACTCGAAGCGAAAGAAGTCCAACTTTCGCAGCCCAGCTCCGCCTCCCTGCTCTTGATCTCTTCTGGGCTAACTTGAGGGTCCAGCTCCACCTCCCTGCTCATGATCTCTTCTGGGCTAACTTGAGGTCCAGCTCCACCTCCCTCCCCATGATCTCTTCTGGGCTAACTTGAGGGTCAGCTCCACCTCCCTGCTCATGATCTCTTCTGGCTAACTTGAAGGTCCAGCTCCACCTCCCTGCTCATGATCTCTTCTGGGCTAACTTGAGGGTCCAGCTCCACCTCCCTGCTCATGATCTCTTCTAGGCTAACTTGAAGGTCCAGCTCCACCTCCCTGCTCATGATCTCTTCTGGGCTAACTTGAGGGTCCAGCTCCACCTCCTCCCCATGATCTCTTCTGGGCTAACTTGAAGGTCCAGCTCCACCTCCCTGCTCATGATCTCTTCTGGGCTAACTTGAAGGTCCAGCTCCACCTCCCTCCCCTTGATCTCTTCTGGGCTAACTTGAGGGTCCAGCTGCACCTCCCTGCTCATGATCTCTTCTGGGCTAACTTGAAAGTCCAGTTCCACCTCCCTCCTCTTGATCTCTTCTGGGCTAACTTGAGGTCCAGCACCACCTCCCTGCTCATGATCTCTTCTGGGCTAACTGAAAGTCCAGCTCCACCTCCCTCCTCTTGATCTCTTCTGGGCTAACTTGAGGGTCCAGCACCACCTCCCTGCTCATGATCTCTTCTGGGCTAACTTGAGGGTCCAGCTCCACCTCTCTGCTCATGATCTCTTCGGCTAACTTGGGAAGCACCTCCCTCCCTCCCATGATCTCTTCTGGGCAACTTGAGGGTCCAGCTCCACCTCCCTGCTCATGATCTCTTCAGGCTAACTTGAAGGTCCAGCTCCACCTCCCTGCTCTGATCTCTTCTGGGCTAACTGAGGGTCCAGCTCCACCTCCCTGCTCATGATCTCTTCTAGGCTAACTTGAAGGTCCAGCTCCACCCCCCCTGCTCATGATCTCTTCTGGGCTAACTTGAGGGTCCAGCTCCACCTCCCTCCCCATGATCTCTTCTGGGCTAACTTGAGGTCCAGCTCCACCTCCCTGCTCATGATCTCTTCTGGGCTAACTTGAAGGGTCCAGCTCCACCTCCCTCCCCTTGATCTCTTCTGGGCTAACTTGAGGGTCCAGCTCCACCTCCCTGCTCATGATCTCTTCTGGGCTAACTTGAAAGTCCAGTTCCACCTCCTCTCCTCTTGATCTCTTCTGGGCTAACTTGAGGGTCCAGCTCCACTCCCCTGCTCATGATCTCTTCTGGGCTAACTTGAAAGTCCAGCTCCACCTCCCTCTCTGATCTCTTCTGGGCTAACTGAGGTCCAGCACCACCTCCCTGCTCATGATCTCTTCTGGGCTAACTTGAGGGTCCAGCCCACCTCTCTGCTCATGATCTCTTCTGGGCTAACTTGAAGGTCCAGCTCCACCTCCCTCCTCTTGATCTCTTCTGGGCTAACTTGAGGGTCCAGCTCCACCTCCCTGCTCATGATCTCTTCTGGGCTAACTTGAGGGTCCAGCTCCACCTCCCTGCTCATGATCTCTTCCGGGCTAACTTGAGGGTCCAGCTCCACCTCCCTCCTCTTGATCTCTTCTGGAACCCTGACTTCAGCTTTCCGTGCAAACTCCAGGCATTGGTTTACGACATCCTTCCTTCAACCACTGCCGTATTTGGTTACGCCATAGGTCCCAGAAAACTGTCAGCTAACGAGCAGGTTTTTGTTGTTGTTGGTGCTCAAACAGTAGTAAGTTTGTTACAAACAACTCAGATTATATCAGACGTTTGTTTTATGTTGCCATTTTGCTTACGCCAGCTGAAATGGAACCAAAATCGTTTGAATCGACACGGACCTTTTTTTCTTTCTTTTTTTACCCGGGGTGGACGCGTCTCATGTTTACGTGCGTGCTTGGGCGCTATGATGATGATGAAGTGATGCTTTATGTCCTCAGATGTCAGTTGACATATTAGGGACAAGTTGTGACCAATGCCGAAGCTCGGTGCAATAAATCTTTACGTCCACGGAAACCAGAAGGCTCGTTAGGACGGACAGTCCAGGACGTCCACCTCGACTCTCACACAGCTCCTGAACCATGTGACTTGGGCGCTAGGCTGCTTCCACAGTCATATCAGTACCCGAACCTTTCGGAGGGCGCTGACCGCGTCACTAGTGGACAGCTGCGCGGAAATAAAGAGTGCCCCTTCAGCGGCGTAACCAAATCTGGCAGAGTTTGGAGGAAGGTGCCGGAAAGCGATGCTCGGAGCGTGCGATTGACCCAAACTCCCAGCACTGGTTTACGACATCCTGAAGGTGCCGGAAAACGCTGTTCGGAGTATGCTCTCCGTGCTGACTCCTAGTTTGGTGTGCACCTGTCCGTTCCACTCCCGTGGTTAGCGCAGCGGCGCGTAAAAGATCCCGCGCGCGGTCATTCTGCCCCCCCCCCCCCCCCCCCCCCAAAAAAAAAAAAAAAGTGCTGATGAAGTCAATTGACATATTAGGGACAAGTTGTGACCAATGCCGAAGCACGGTGCAATAATTCTTGACGTCCACGGAAACGAGAAGGCTCGTTAGGACGGACAGCTCAGGACGGCCACCTCGACTCTCACACAGCTCCTGAACTATGTTAAAAAAAAAAAATTAATAATATGCAGGGGCACGTCACAGCTAAACGCGCTCGCACACACCCGCTTGACAGTGTGACAACTTCCGCTGCAATAATTATTGACACAGGAGACAAACCGCCGTGACACAGAATACAGAATACAGAAATTTTATTGTCTATGGATAACAGAAATTTGCCTTACGACTGCATAAAAGATACCAGTAAGATACATGGCCCTCGTGACGTGGAGACAGACTCTCGTGACGCGGAGACAAATTCTCGTGACGCGGAGACAAATTCTCGTGACGTGGAGACAAATTCTCGTGACACGGAGACAAATTGTCGTGACGTATAGACACGGTAGACAAACTCTCATGACACAGGTAGACAAACCACTCTCACGACACAGGCAATAGACAAACTCTCGCGACACAGGTAGTAGACAAACTCTCAGGTAGACAAACTCTCAGGACACAGGTAGTAGACAAACTCTCAGGACACAGGTAGTAGACAAACTCTTACGACACAGGTGGACAAACTCTCGCGACACAGGTAGTAGACAAACTCTCAGGTAGAAAACTCTCAGGACACAGGTAGACAAACTCTCAGGACACAGGTAGTAGACAAACTCTCAGGACACAGGTAGTAGACAAACCCTCACGACACAGGTAGACAAACTCTCACGACACAGGTAATAGACAAACTCTCACGACACAGACAGACAAACTCTCACGACACAGGTAGACAAACTCTCACGACACAGACAAACTCTCACTACACAGGTAGACAAACTCTCACGAAACAGGTAGACAGACTCACGACACAGGTAGACAAACTCTCAGGTAGGCAAACTCACAGGTAGACAAACTCTCACGACACAGGTAGTAGACAAACTCTCACGAAACAGGTAGACAAACTCTCACGACACAGGTAGACAAAATCTCACGACACAGGTAGTAGACAAACTCTCAGGTAGACAAACTCTCAGGTAGACAAACTCTCACGACACGGGTAGTAGACAAACTCTCACGACACAGGTAGACAAACTCTCAGGTAGACAAACTCTCACGACACAGGTAGTAGACAAACTCTCACGACACAGGTAGACAAACTCTCAGGTAGACAAACTCTCACGACACAGGTAGACAAACTCTCAGGTAGAGAAACTCTCACAACACATGTAGACAAACTCTCAGGTAGACAAACTCTCACGACACAGGTAGACAAACTCTCAGGTAGTCTAACTCTCACGACACAGGTAGACAAACTCTCAGGTAGACAAACTCTCAGGACACAGGTAGTAGACAAACTCTCACGACACAGGTAGACAAACTCTCAGGTAGACAAACTCCCACGACACAGGTAGTAGACAAACTCTCACGACACAGGTAGTAGACAAACTCTCAGGTAGACAAACTCTCAGGACACAGGTAGACAAACTCTCACGACACAGGTAGACAAACTCTCAGGTAGACAAACTCTCACGACACCGGTAATAGACAAACTCTCACGACACAGGTAGACAAACTCTCACGACACAGGTAGTAGACAAACTCTCACGACACAGGTAGACAAACTTTCAGGTAGACAAACTCTCACGACACAGGTAGACAGACTCTCACAACACTGGTAGTAGACAGACTCTCACGACACAGGTAGACAAACTCTCAGGACACAGGTAGACAAACTCTCAGGACACAGGTAGACAAACTCTCACGACACAGGTAGACAAACTCTCAGGACACATACAAACTCTCAGGACACAGGTAGTAGACAAACTCTCACGACACAGGTAGACAAACTCTCAGGTAGACAAACTCTCAGGACACAAGTAGACAAACTCTCAGATAGACAAACTCTCACGACACAGGTAGACAAACTCTCACGACACAGGTAGTAGACAAACTCTCACGACACAGGTAGACAAACTTTCAGGTAGACAAACTCTCACGACACAGGTAGACAGACTCTCACAACACTGGTAGTAGACAGACTCTCACGACACAGGTAGACAAACTCTCAGGACACAGGTAGACAAACTCTAGCGACACGGAGGCAAACTGACTTGACCTCAGCTGGCCGGGCTCTGTCCGTCGTCGTCTCCGCCTTTTCCTTTCGGGGCTCCGGGGACTGTGATTGCTAAATCAATATCGGCATCACGAAACGCTTTTAACTCCCTGTCTGCAGTGGTCCGCGTTCCTTGTAGGGGGTGGCGGTGGGGGTATGGGTAGGAGGTTGGGGGTGGGGGTATGGGTAGGAGGGTGGGGGAAGGTGGGGGAGGGGTTAGGGGTGGGGGTGGGGTTGCTCAGTTGCTATACTGTTCTTTGGGAGAGGGAGAGGGAGGTGGGTGTTCGTCACTCTGTGTGTGTGTGTGTGTGTGTTTTGTGTGTGTGTGTGTGTGTGTGTGTGTGTGTATGAGTGTGTGTGTGTGTGTGTGTGTGTGTG
>JABMCL010001704.1:105000-107500 GCA_018857735.1 Alviniconcha marisindica | reverse complement strand
AAAGCCGACTCACATATCTGCCGTTGCTACAGTACTACTAATAACCAAGACATTCACAGTTAAATATTATTACAGAAGTCTATACACAAATACAGCATCAGTAAAAATAAAAACAACAATTAATAAAATAATAATAGTAATAAGAGAGAGAGGTTCAACGATTGTGGAGGTTCTGTTGATGCGATTTTGTTCCTTTGTAATGAAAACACAACAGGCACAGGGAGCTGGACGCCGATTCTTACACAGTTGGGAGAGTTGCCGTCTGGCCCTGTTGTACTCGGCGTTGCCTTGACAACCACCCTGTTTTACGATCTCACTCCTTTCAAACGTGGGTATTTTATCCGCATTTTGTCGTGGTTGCTTGGACGGCATAGGCTCGCCAACTTCTGTGTCCAATAGCTAACAAGGATTGTTTCGAATTTCATTGGTGTGCGGCATTCCAGGATGTGAGGATTTGACTACAAAATGCGGACAGACTTTTGACGATTGTGGGATATAAAAAAAGAAAAAAAAAAGTGATCGCGCGTTTGGAATAGTGATTAATTGTGTGTGGTGTGTGTTTTCTACGGGGCCTCTGTGACGGCATAGGGTGTTTATTGAATTGACCAGTTTTTAAACGAAAGTCAGCTTAAACGATAGCTGGGGGTTTTGGTGTTGGTTTTGTTGTTTTCTGTATCAGATATAGAATGTTTAAAAAAAGGGGGTTGTGTGTTTTTTTGTTTTGTTTTTTGTTTTTAATGGATTGCTAGTAGGCTTAAAATGAAGCAGTCACCCTCCCTTCCCCCCACCCACCCACCTTTTTTTTCTTTTTTCTTTTTTTCTTTTTCTTTCTTTGACCCGAAGGAATCATTTGAGGTCATAGGAAGAGCGCTTTCGTTTCTCCATCAATATTTGGATTATTTGATGTCACACGTACGACATCCTGTTTGAATTGAGACTTTCTCTGCATTAAACAAGAGAACAACAACAATAGCAACAAAAAGACAAAGAAAAGAGAGAGAAAGTAGTGGAAACATCAAGGCCTGCATGCAAGTTGCAAATGAGGTTAAAAAAAAAAAAAACATTAAAAGAAAATGTGGACACAAACGTCTCCAGTGAATATTTTCAGGACCGCTAGGTTGGTAGGTAGTGTTGCTTAATGTCCTCAGATGTCAGCTGACGCATTAGGGACAAGCTGAGACCAATGCCGAAGCATGGTTCAATATAGCTTTACGTCCACGGAAACCAGAAGGCTCGTTAGGACGGACAGCCCAGGACGGCCACCTCGACTCTCACACAGCGCCTGAACTATGCTAACCCTTTATTTCTGTTTATTTTGGGGGGTGGGGTGGGGTGGGGTGGGGATGGGGGTATTTTCGGAACGAATCAGAACCAGTGGAACAAACTCGTTGACAGGGAGATGGTCAAGGTAGGGTAGGTGGAGGTGGGGTGCGGTGGATAACGTTATCTATGCGTCCCCCTCTCTTCTGTAATTTTGGTTTGGGGTCTAGAGACCTTAGCGTAATTAATTCCGCAACGATCAGTTTTTTTTCTCTTTTTTCTCTCCCCCCCCCCCCCCACCCCCCCCCCCCCCCCCCCCCCCCCCCCCCACCCAATTTGGCCTAAATCAAAAGAAAAATCCTAGGTTTTAGTTTAAAAAAATGTTTAAAATAAATAAATAAGATCGTAAAAAATAGTATGATTTCGAAGGTTGCGTGTGACGAGGTAGAAACCAAAAAATAAGCATATACAAACACGCACGCACACACACACACACACACACACACACACACACACACACACACACACACACACACACACACACACATTCACGCACGCACGCACGCACGCAATCACACGAACGCGCGCGCACACACAGACTCTCTCTCTCTCTCTCTCTCTCTCTCTCTCTCTCTCTCTCTCTCTCTCTCCCCTCTCTCTCTCTCTCCACACACACACACACACACACACACACACAAACACACGCACGCACGCACGCACGCGCGCTCGCACACACAGACTCTCTCTCTCTCTCTCTCTCTCTCTCTCTCTCTCTCTCTCTCTCCTCTCTCTCTCTCTCTCTCTCACACACACACACACACACACACACACACACACACAAAACGAAAAATACTGACGTCTTCTACCACCTCGTAAACGGACACCGTACCCGCAAACACAATGCTCCAATCCCGCTCATTAAGCGTGACGATCGAACTCCACGCCGACATAGGGGCGCCGCCCCCCCCCCCCCCCCCCCCCCCCCCCTCCCCCCATCCCCACCCCACTCACTCCCAGACCGTCTTCGACGATACTTTGATCTCGAGAGCGATCGACGCGTGCTGACCGCTTGATCTTGATGGTAGGAAGACCAGACGGTGATTAGCATGCCAGTGACGCCGCGTTCGTTTCCGGTGTCCCGCGCAATAAAATGAAGCTCGCCGAGTCTATCATAGACCGACGCGACAGTAGACTAGGACGTGATTGGGTTTTGATGGGGGTAGGGGTGAGGTGGGAGGGG
>JABMCL010001704.1:55000-92500 GCA_018857735.1 Alviniconcha marisindica | reverse complement strand
ACATACTCACACGCACACACACACACACACTCACTCACTCACTCACGCATGCCCCCCCCTCCCCCCCCCAACACACACACACACACACACACACACACACACACACACACACACACACACACAAAAAAAAAAAAAACTGGGAGGGTAAATGTTGGATGATAAGAGGAAACTACCCAGTTTATTTGTTTTTGAATTTTATCTTCAAAAAGTTAGTTAATTTATTTTATCCGGCTATGGCGAAATCTGAAAGAGCAAAAAAACACTCCCCCAAAAAAAAAAAAAACGCTTGTGAATATTTCAGACCACCTTTGCTTAGTTCATTCACTGAACTGTTTATTTTGTCGGTTGTCGTTTTGTTTCCGACACAGTTTAAACATCAGTTTGGAGAAGTTGATATTTTGGATCCCGTTGGTGTAAAATTGTCTCACTCTTCTTCAAAGCTGCTGTGCAGTTTACATCAGTATATTTTTATGCACCCTGAAACTCAATAGGTATTGCCTCTGATGACCTTGATGATGAAGCTGTTTTCGATGACCTTGAGGTCGAGATAGAGCCAAGGGCAGGTAACGTTCATGGCACGATATAAGCAGACTGCCACAAACTATATATATATATTTTCACTATATCAGCGCTCCTGTATGTTGACCCAGAATATAGAGTTTGACCCGGCAAATACCATCTGTGTGGAGTGATCACGCTAAACATTTGCCCAAAAGAATGCTTAAATAATTGAAATGCTTAAATAATTTTGGCGTGTAGCAATCGATTGTAATCATGCGCGGTGCTGAGTGTTTTGAATTAAAATTTGAGCGAGTGATTTTGTACGCTTTCATGTGATACAGTGTTGAGGTGTTTTCCGTCATGATGCTGTTGAGCTTTATAACAATGATAATTATGTGCTTGTTTTGTTGTTGTTGTTGTTGTTGTTGTTGTTGTTGATGTTGATGTTTTTCTCGCTGCCTTGAAAGTGTAATATTGTGTGGCATTTGTAAAACGCTTTTTCCCCCCCATGAATAGTATTGGGCACTGGTGCTGAAGGAAAACTATTATTATTGTTATCTTCATCACCATTCAGTTACTGTATGAATATTATTTCTGACTTTTTATTTTATTTTATAAATGTGTGTGTGTGTGTGTGTGTGTGTGTGTGTGTGTGTGTGTGTGTGTGTGTGTGTGTGTGTGTGTGTATGTGTGTGTGTGTGTTTGTGTGTGTGTGTGTGTGGGCGCGCGTTTGTTGTATTTGTATTGTGTGTGGGGGGGGGGGGGGAGGGGGTCAACATTTTGGCACATATATACTAACGTGTGGACCTGCTCAACTAACCCAGCAAATACATGCCATTATTTATTTTCATCTCATTTTTTTTTTCTTTTTTCTTTTTGTATTAATCATTCAAATTGACTGAAGGTGACTCTGCAACAAATGCCTCCATAAAACAAAAACAAAAAGGATAAGGCAATCTGTCATACTTCTGTCACTCACCCCCCTCCCTACACCCCCCACCCCCAACCCCTTTCTCTTTTTCAACCCCACACGGCCTGTCATTTGCATTTGCTGACACTAGTCGTGTTTTAAATTTGATTTATGTACGTGTGTTTGTATATATTATGTTTATTTCGATTTTTAGCAGCTGTTGATTTTTGTACTGATTTTTCCTTGCAAAAAAAAAAAAACACAAAAACAAAAAACTTTAGCCTGGCTGTGGTGGTCAGGGTTTAAAGGTGTTTCTCTGGCTGTTATAGATATGTAGGTGGCTGACTATTTTCGCTGACTGACTGTTTTCAGGCAGCTCTTTCAACCTATTTCGTGGGCAGCTGCCCAGCTCCAGTAGGCATCGGTCTGTTATGGCAGAGGCAACTCTTTCGTTATTAGTTACTCCTATGAAATGTGAAAATGATAAATAGATAAATAGATTGAAAGAAAAATGCTTTGTGTACATTCTCTCCCGTGTCTTAAAGTGGATAGTTTAAGCCACCATCTGTGAGAGATTGGCAAAAATTCTGTATAATAGCTTTTTTTCTTGCTTTTTTTTCTTTTCTTTTCCTTTTTCCTGTACGATCGATTGAGACTTATTCACTCTTTGATTTAAGACATTGAGACTTATTCACTCTCTGATTGAATACACTGCCTTCCCTGTAGCAGGCAAAGAGTTCGCGGAGGTGGCGATTCAGGATGAGGGCGGTGACCCAGCCTCGGCCCTCTACGAGGAGAACAAGATCAAGACACCAGGCACTCGGCACAGCCGCCGCTCCAAGTCCACTCTCGCCCCTGTGGAGGAGTTCGAGGACTTCGAGGACGTCTACGACCTGTCCGATGAGCAGTCCTGGGTAGGTCTTCTTGTTGCTCATGCATGGAGGCAGGTTTTGAGGACTTCGAGGACGTCTACGACCTGTACGATGAGCAGTCCTGGGTAGGTCTTCTTGTTGCTCATGCATGGAGGCAGGTTTTGCGTAGGTCTTGTTGCTGCTCATGGTGGCAAGTTTTGAGGACGTCTTTGACATGTCCGATGAACAGTCCTGGGTAGGTCTTCTTGTTGCTCATGCATGGAGGCAGGTTTTGAGGAAGTCTATGACATGTCCAATGAACAGTCCTGCGTAGGTCTTGTTGCTGCTCATGGTGGCAAGTTTTGAGGACGTCTACGACCTGTCCGATAAGCAGTCCTGGGTAGGTCTTGTTGCTCATGGTGGCAAGTTTTGAGAACGCCTACGACCTGTACGATGAACAGTCCTGGGTAGGTCTTGTTGTTGCTCATGGTGGCAAGTTTTGAGAACGCCTACGACCTGTACGATGAACAGTCCTGGGTAGGTCTTGATGTTGCTCATGCATGGAGGCAGGTTTTGATGACTTTGAGGACGTCTATGACATGTCCCATGAGCAGTGCTGGGTAGGTCTTGTTGTTCATGGTGGCAGGTTTTGAGGAGTTTGAGGACGTCTACGACCTGTCCGATGAGCAGTCCTGGGTAGGTCTTCTTGTTGCTCATGCATGGAGGCAAGTTTTTGGGGACTTTGAGGACGCCTATGACATGTCCCATGAGCCCTGCGTAGGTCGTGATGTTGCTTGTGGTAGCAGCTAGGTTCGAGGATGTCCATACGTCCGATTAACCGTCTTGTTGCTTGTGGTGGCAGCGTTTGAGGACTTTGAAGACGTCAGTGAGATGTCAGTTGAACAGTCCTGGGTAGGTCTTATTGTTGCTTGTGGTGGCAGCTTTTGAGGACTTTGAGGACGTCTATGACATGTCCCATGAGCAGTCCTGCGTAGGTCTTGTTGTTGCTTGTGGTAGCAGCTAGGTTCGAGGATGTCCATATGTCCGATGAACCGTCTTGTTGCTTGTGATGACAGCGTTTGAGGACTTTGAGGACTTCTGTGACATGTCCAAAGAGCAGTACTGGGTAGGTCTTGTTGTTGCTCATGGTGGCAAGTTTTGAGGACTTTGAAGACGTCTATGACATGTCCGATGAAGAGTACTGGGTAGGTCTTGTTGTTGCTCATGGTGACAAGTTTTGAGGACGTCTATGGCATGTCCAGTGAGCAGTCCTGGGTAGGTCTTGTTGTTGCTCGTAGTGGCAAGTTTTGAGGACTTTGAGGACGTCTATGACATGTCCCATGAGCAGTCTTGGGTAGGTCTTGTTGTTGCTCGTAACGACAGCTTTAATTTCCCGCTGGGATAAATAAAGTACATTGTTATTGTTATGTGGTGGGGTGGAGGGTGGAGGTGGGGGGGCATGATCTTTCGTTTTGAAAAGACCTTCTAGGGTCTAGTAGCTGATGTTATCTGGTGACAGAGGACTGCACATTAAATAGTTAATAATAATAATAATAATAATAACAAATGCATTTCTAATGCGCCGAATCCCTCTATGACTGTACATGTGTGTGAGGCTCGACGCGCTATGCATGAAACATTACAGTACACACCCTGATTTAATAAAGCGTTACGTATCTCACACTATCCCTCTATCACTCTACGAAAATCTGAAACAAGAGTGACTGCTAGCGTTCTAAAACAAGACCCGAACACACGAAAGGCTCGAAACAGCGCTGTTTAAATTCACACGCTGTGTGCTTTGCCCTAGCGTTATTATCAACCTTTTGTGTGTTGGGATCTACCGCTCTGTGGTTAAAGGGTTAACGTGTTTGTGTTTTGGCCGTTTTTTTTCTTCAGGCCAGCGTGCCAAAGGACCAGCTTCAGGGCCGGTTTGCACAGTACAGGCGCATCGTAAGTACATCTTGCAACGTTGTCACCTTGTCCACGTCCGCTCAGGGGTTTCTCTTGTCGTACCCTGGTTTCATTCCCAGGTGTATTTTAAACCCGGCGTTTCGCTGGTGGATTCATTTGTCTGCGTCTGTTTGTTTTGTTGTCTCTGTTTGCAGTTCTTGCATTTGCGTCTCTTAATTCCTTTTTTTTTTTTTTATTCTCGTCTCTCCTTTTCTGTGTTTGCTTGTCTTGTTTCCTTTTTTGTGTCGCGGTGTAATGCTCAGTTGCAGCCTATCTGTCTCTCTGTCTCTGTCTTTCTGCCTCTGTCTCTGTGTCTCTGTCGCTCTGCCTGTCTGTCTGTCTGTCTGTCTGTCTGTCTGTCTCTCTCTTTCTCTCTTCTCTCTCTCTCTCTCTCTCTCTCTCTCTCTCTCTCTCTCTCTCTCTCCTCTCTCCTCTCTCCCCCCCTCCTCCCCCCCCACTTTTTTTGCTGTCTGAAAAAGCAAAGACTGAAAAAGAAAGCCCACCCTTAAAGAAAAATGACCATTTCCACTTACAATTTCCTGAAAAATGATGCTTTTGTTCAACCCCCCAACTGAAATTATCTCAGTAGGCAGAACAAGTGGCGACCAAAAGCCTGTGATGGCTCCCTTGACCCTTCATCTTTCACTTGGGGGCCTTTTTCAGTCCACAAAAACCAAGGCTGGTTGGGACAGGTGACCTTTTGGGGAGGTGTCCCCGACCCAAGGCTCTTTCACGGTGCTTTTGTCCACAGAAACCACAAGGCCTATTAGGGAGATGGTCTTTAGTCCACAGAAACCACAAGGCCTATTAGGGACACGGTGCTTTATGTCCACAGAAACCACAAGGCCTGTTAGGGACACGGTGCTTTACGTCCACAGAAACCACAAGGCCTATTAGGGACACGGTGCTTTACGTCCTCAGAAACCACAAGGCCTATTAGGGACATGGTGCTTTACGTCCACAGAAACCATAAGGCTTATTAGGGACAGGCGAATGGAGGTGGGAGAATAGGGAGGGTGATTTTATACCTATCGCTACACTGTCACCAACAGAATGACTCCTTCATTAAGATGGGCAGCGATGAGAGCCTTTTAATGTTTCATTAATTGTGAGGGACAAAGTCACAAGACTGTGTCCAGAGACAACAACTTTTGAAGAGAAAGGAGAGTCGAAGCGGATTCGAACCGAGGTCCCCCTGCTTACCAGCCTAACGGCTTACCGCTAGGCCAAACCGACTCACGTCCCCAACTCAGGTAAACATGTTGCTTAACGTCCACAGAAACCATAAGGCTTATTAGGAACGGGGAGAAAGGGGGAGAGGGGGTATGGAGGTGGGGGGGAAGAGGGAGAGTATATACCTATCGCTACACTGTCACCACCAGAATGACTCCTGCATTAAGATGGGCAGCGATGAGAGCCATTTTAATGTTGCATAAATTCTGAGGCACAAAGTCACAAGACAGTGTCCACAGACCACAGCTTGTGAAGAGAAAGGAGAGCCGAAGCAGATTCGAACCGAGGTCCCCCTGCTTACCAGCCTAACGCCTTACCGCTAGGCCAAACCGGCTCACGAGAGCCCCTGTATATAGCCCCTTTTTCCACTTGATCACGCCAGAGCTCAGGAGCTGTGTCAGAGTCGAGGTGGACGTCCTGGGCTCCCGTCCCTAGTAGTCCGTATGGTCTCTGTGGACGCAAAGCAACACTTGAACAACAACTTGATCACTCCCCCTGGTGGTGACCGTGTTTCAGCGTCAGAACTAGCTAGCCGAGCCGGGTAAGTAAGTGAACATGGTGCTTAACGTCCACAGAAACTGTACGGCTTATTAGGGACGGGGAGAAGGGGGGGTGGGGAAGGGGTATGGAGGTGGGGGGAGAGGGAGATTATATACCTATCGCTACACTGTCACCACCAGAATGACCTGCATTAAGATGGGCAGCGATGAAAGCCATTTTAAGCCGGGCAGGCTGCAGTGTCTCTATATAGCTTCCTTTGTCCCTCGATCACGCCCCCTGGTGGTGGCCGTGTTTCAGCGTCAGAACTAGCTAGCCGCGCCGGGCAGGATGCACAACCCAGGCAGCGTGCAGTGTCTAGATATATATATATATATATATATAGCTCCCTTTGCCACTGATCACTCCCTCTGGTGGTGGCCGTGTTTCAATGTCAGAACTAGCTAGCCAGAGCTGAGCCGGGCAAGGGGCCACAACCCTGGCAGCATGCAGTGTCTAAATATAGCTCCCTCTGTCACTCCATCACTCCCCAGAGTTCAGGAGCTGTGTGAAGAGTCGAGGTGGCCGTCCATGGGGCTCCCCGTCCGAACGAGCCTTACGGTTTCCGTGGACGTGAAGCTATACTGAACCGTGCTCACGCATTGGTCACAGTTTGTCCCTAATATGTCAACCCGACATCCGAGGACATTAAGCTCCACACCATCATCATCATCATCATCATCATCATCATCATCATCATCATCAGCCGTCACTCCACACTGGAGGTGTCGCCCTGATCTAACCGTAATGGCTGACTGGCGCGTGAAACATCACATTACTTGCTTACCCACCCGTGGCGGTGGCCTTGTTTTTCTCTCTCCAGTGTCAGAACAAGCTTCGCGAGATGGACGAACAGAGGCAGCTGACAGTGGCCAAGACACAACGCAAGGTGCAGCTGCTCAAAGCCCAGTTCGTGGAGCACAAGAACAAGTGGGAAGCGGTGAGTGCCTTGCTGTGGTCGTCGTGGTTCTAGAACGGGTGGGAAGGGGCGAGTCCATTGCTGTGGTCGTGGTGTTCAAAGTCCAGTTTGTGGAGCACAAGAACAAGTGGGAAGCGGTGAGTGCCTTGATGTGGTTGTCGTGGTGCTCAAAGCCCAGTTCGTGGAGCACAAGAACAAGTGGGAAGCGGTGAGTGCCTTGATGTGGTCGTTGTGGTTCTAGAACGGGTGGGAAGGGGCGAGTCCATTGCTGTGGTCGTGGTGTTCAAAGCCCAGTTTGTGGAGCACAAGAACAAGTGGGAAGCGGTGAGTGCCTTGATGTGGTTGTCGTGGTGCTCAAAGCCCAGTTCGTGGAGCACAAGAACAAGTGGGAAGCGGTGAGTGCCTTGATGTGGTCGTCGTGGTTCTAGAACGGGTGGGAAGGGGCGAGTCCATTGCTGTGGTCGTGGTGTTCAAAGTCCAGTTTGTGGAGCACAAGAACAAGTGGGAAGCGGTGAGTGCCTTGGATGTGGTTGTCGTGGTGCTCAAAGCCAGTTCGTGGAGCAAGAACAAGTTGGAAGCGGTGAGTGCCTTGATGTGGTTGTCGTGGTGCTCAAAGCCCAGTTCTGGAGCACAAGAACAAGTGGGAAGCGGTGAGTGCCTTGATGTGGTTGTCGTGGTGCTCAAAGCCCAGTTCGTGGAGCAAAGAACAAGTGGGAAGCGGTGAGTGCCTTGATGTGGTTGTCGTGGGGCTCAAAGCCAGTTCTGGAGCACAAAACAAGTGGGAAGCGGTGAGTGCCTTGATGTGGTTGTCGTGGTGCTCAAAGCCCAGTTCGTGGAGCACAAGAACAAGTGGGAAGCGGTGAGTGCCTTGATGTGGTTGTCGTGGTGCTCAAAGCCCAGTTCGTGGAGCACAAGAACAAGTGGGAAGCGGTGAGTGCCTTGATGTGGTCGTCGTGGTTCTAGAACAAGTTGGAAGCGGTGAGTGCCCTGATGTAGTTGTCGTGGTGTCAAAGCCAGTTCTGTGAGCACAAGAACAAGTGGGAAGCGGTGAGTGCCTTGATGTGGTGTCGTGGTTCTAGAACAAGTTGGAAGCGTGAGTGCCTTGATGTGGTGTTCGTGGGCTCAAAAGTCTGGCCAAGAGTGGGAACGGTGAGTGCTTGATGTGGTGTCGTGGTCTAGAAAAGTTGGAAGGTGAGTGCCGATGTGGTTCTGTGGGTCGTGGAGCACAAAAGGGCGGTGGTGCCTTGATGTGGTGTCGTGGTTCTAGAACAAGTTGGAAGCGGTGAGTGCCTTGATGTGGTTGATCATGTGGTGTCAAACTCAGTTGTGGAGCAAGTACATCGGATGCTGTGTGTCTGTGTTTGTTGCGTGAGTGTTATGTGGTGTGTGTGTAGTGTGTGGTGTGTGTGTGGGTTGTGTGTGTGTGTGTGTGTTGCATGTGTGTGTGTTGTGTGTAGTGGTGTGTGATCCCGATGTGTGTTGACTAGTTGTGTGTCATGTGTGTGTGTGTCGTGTGTATGTTTATCATGTATGTGTGTGTGTGTGTGTGTGTGTGTGTGTGTGTTGTGTGTGTGGTGTGTGTGTGTTTGTTATATGTGTGTGTGTGTGTGTGTGTGTGTGTGTGTTGTGTGTGTGTGTGTGTGTGCGAATGTGTGTAGTGTATGTGTGTGTGTGTGTGTGTGTGTGTGTGTGTGTGTGTGTGTGTGTGTGTGTTTTGTTGTGTGTGTGGTGGCGAATGTGTGTGCATATCCATGTGTGTGTGTGTGTGTGTGTGTGTTGTGTGTGTCGGGATGTATACCATATCGTGTGTGTGTGTGTGTGTGTGTGTGTGTGTGTGTTGTTGTATGTTGTGTGTGTGCGTGTGACTATTACATGTATGTGTGTGGTGTGTGTGTGTGTGTGTGTGTGTGTGTGTGTGTGTGTGTGTTGTGTAAATCACATATCCATGTGTGTGTGTGTGTGTGTGTATACGGATGTACTAATCACATATCCACGTGTGTGTGTGACAGGAGCGTAAGATCCTGATAGAGCAGGTGGAGCAAGCCCAGCAGCTGCAGACGGACGCAGAGAAAGAGGCAGACCAGGCCATGACACAGCTAGAGGATTTCATTACCGAGCAAGAAAAACTGGTACGCTGGACGCTATACGATGATGATAATAATAATAATAATAATAATAATAATAATGATAATGGAACTCTTCTGAAGGGTCCAGCTCCACCTCCCTCCTCTTGATCTCTCCTGGAACCCGTTATTATTACTATAGATCTCTACCTCCCTCCTCTTGATCCCGTTATTATTACTGTAGATCTCCACCTCCCTCCTCTTGATCCCGTTATTATTACTGTAGATCTCCACCTCCCTCCTCTTGATCCCGTTATTATTACTGTAGATCTCCACCTCCCTCCTCTTGATCCCGTTATTATTACTGTAGATCTCCACCTCCCTCCTCTTGATCCCGTTATTATTACTGTAGATCTCCACCTCCCCCCTCTTGATCCCGTTATTATTACTGTAGATCTCCACCTCCCCCCTCTTGATCCCGTTATTATTACTGTAGATCTCCACCTCCCCCCTCTGGATCCCGTTATTATTACTGTAGATCTCCACCTCCCCCCTCTGGATCCCGTTATTATTACTGTAGATCTCCACCTCCCCCCTCTGGATCCCGTTATTATTACTGTAGATCTCCACCTCCCCCCTCTGGATCCCGTTATTATTACTGTAGATCTCCACCTCCCCCCTCTGGATCCCGTTATTATTACTGTAGATCTCCACCTCCCCCCTCTGGATCCCGTGATTATTACTGTAGATCTCCACCTCCCCCCTCTGGATCCCGTTATTATTACTGTAGATCTCCACCTCCCCCCTCTGGATCCCGTTATTATTACTGTAGATCTCCACCTCCCCCCTCTGGATCCCGTGATTATTACTGTAGATCTCCACCTCCCTCCTCTGGATCCCGTGATTATTACTGTAGATCTCCACCTCCCTCCTCTTGATCCCATTATTATTACTATAGATCTCCACCTCCCTCCTCTTGATCCCATCATTATTACTATAGATCTCCACCTCCCTCCTCTTGATCCCATCTATTATTACTATAGATCTCACCTCCCTCCTCTTGATCCCGTATTATTATTACTATAGATCTCCACCTCCCTCCTCTTGATCCCGTTATTATTACTATAGATATCCACCTCCCTCCTCTTGATCCCATTATTATTACTGTAGATCTCCACCTCCCTCCTCTTGATCCCGTTATTATTACTATAGATATCTACCTCCCTCCTCTTGATCCCGTTATTATTACTGTAGATCGCTCCCGCTCCGCAGTTACGTCTTTTTTGTGTGTGTCTTTTTTCCATGGTGCTTTACGTCCACAGAAACCGCATGGCTTATTAGGGACGGGGGAAGTTACGTCGCTTCATGCACGTGTTTTAAGCGCATGCTAGGTTACGTGGGTGTGTACGTAATCCATCGAACTTTGACACGGGTGGAATATCGACTTTCTTTGAGATCAACTTCATAGTTGACTATAGGCGTTGTTAACCAATTTTCTATGAAGAATATGTGTCACTGAAAAGGAAAAAAAACGAAACGAAAATAAAGAAAAAATAATGATGATTTATTTTATATAGCTCCTCAGCAACAATTATGTGAGCTCTTAGCGCAGTACAGATCAACAAATGCAATAGACCACATCAGTACGTTCCTTAAATTAGCCTAAAAGAACAATTTAAAAAGATAAATTATCTCTATCTATACATATTTCAATTCACGCATAGTCAAGATTCATTTGCAAACATAGCATTTAGAATAAAAACACGAATTTAGACTTTAAAACAATCTGCAAGTAATGCAGTTCACACACGATCAAATCAGTCAATCAATCAGACAATCAATCAGTCAGTCTTTTATTTTATGTCTGTTCACATCGAGGTGATGTTAGACAAACACTATATGATCAAATCAATCAGTCAGTCTTTTATTTTATGTCTGTTCACATCGAGGTGATGTTAGACAAACACTATATGATCAAATCAATCAGTCAGTCTTTTATTTTATGTCTGTTCACATCGAGGTGATGTTAGACAAACACTATATGATCAAATCAAGCAGTCAGTCTTTTATTTTATGTCTGTTCACATCGAGGTGATGTTAGACAAACACTATATGATCAAACCAAGCAGTCAGTCTTTTATTTTATGTCTGTTCACATCGAGGTGATGTTAGACAAACACTATATGATCAAATCAAGCAGTCAGTCTTTTATGTCTGTTCACATCGAGGTGATGTTAGACAAACACTATACGTTCAAATCAATCAATCAAGCAGTGTTTTATCTTATATCTGTTCACATCGAGGTGGTCTTAAACACTATACGATCAAATCAATCCATCAATCAGTCTTTTATTTTATGTCTGTTCACACCGAGGTGATATTAAACACCATACGATGAAATCAGTCAATCAAGCAATGTTTTATGTCTGTTCACATCGAGGTGATATTAAACACTATACGATCAAATCAATCAATCAAGCAGTGTTTTATCTTATGTCTGTTCACATCGAGATGATATTAAACACTATACGATCAAATCAATCAATCAAGCAGTGTTTTATCTTATGTCTGTTCACATCGAGTTGCTATTACTAAATGAACCTAAACTACAATCCTTGGAAAATAAAGTTTTCGAGTTCGAGTTCGAGTTCTCTCTCTCCCTCCCTCCCTCCCTCTACCTCTACCTCTACCTCTACCTCTACCTCTCTTGACCCTTGACCTCCCAGGAGGAAGAGGAGGAGGTGCGTCGCTCTGCGATCCTGCGAGGCACATCCAGCTCCTCGCACAGCCCCGCCAACCTCACCCCGGGTACCAAGACCCCCCTACCCTCCTCCGCCCCTGCTGCTGGCGCCACCGCCTCCACGCACAGCACGCCGCCGGAGAGTCGCAGCACGCACAACTCGGAGGAGCTGCACAACCTGCTGCAGCAGACGGACGACGCCAAGGTAGGGTGATGGGTGAAGGCAGGTGCCAAGGTAGGGTGATGGGTGAAGGCAGGTGCCAAGGTAGGGTGATGGGTGAAGGCAGGTGGCAAGGTAGGGTGATGGGTGAAGGCAGGTGGCAAGGTAGGGTGATGGGTGAAGGCAGGTGCAAGGTAGGGTGATGGGTGAAGGCAGGTGGCAAGGTAGGGTGATGGGTGAAGGCAGGTGGCAAGGTAGGGTGATGGGTGAAGGCAGGTGGCAAGGTAGGGTGATGGGTGAAGGCAGGTGGCAAGGTAGGGTGATGGGTGAAGGCAGGTGGCAAGGTAGGGTGATGGGTGAAGGCAGGTGGCAAGGTAGGGTGATGGGTGAAGGCAGGTGGCAAGGTAGGGTGATGGGTGAAGGCAGGTGGCAAGGTAGGGTGATGGGTGAAGGCAGGTACCAAGGTAGGGTGATGGGTGAAGGCAGGTACCAAGGTAGGGTGATGGGTGAAGGCAGGTGCCAAGGTAGGGCGAGGGTGATATGTGAAGGCAGGTGCCAAGGTAGGGTGATGGGTGAAGGCAGGTACCAAGGTAGGCAGGTGCTAAGGTAGGGTGATGGGTGAAGGCAGGTGCCAAGGTAGGGTGATGGGTGAAGGCGGGTGCCAAGGTAGGGTGATGGGTGAAGGCAGGTGCTAAGGTAGGGTGATGGGTGAAGGCGGGTGCCAAGGTAGGGCGAGGGTGATGTGTGAAGGCAGGTTCCAAGGTAGGGTGATGGGTGCAGGCAGGTGCCAAGGTAGGGCGAGGGTGATGGGTGAAGGCAGGTGCCAAGGTAGGGTGATAGGTGAAGGCAGGTGCCAAGGTAGGGCGAGGGTGATGGGTGAAGGCAGGTGCCAAGGTAGGGCGAGGGTGATGTGTGAAGGCAGGTGTCTTAAATTTGGTGTCGGTGGATGGAACGGAGTATAAATGAAGGGTGGTGGTGGTGGTTGGTGTGTGTTTTGTCTTTCTGGGACGTGTTTCTTTTAAATTTGTTAAATTTGCAGGTTCCCTTCCCACACACACCCTTTTTTTCTCTCTCTTTTTTTCTTCTTTTTCTTTTCTCTCTCTCTCTCTCTCTCTCTCTCCTCTCTCTCTCTCTCTCTCTCTCTCTCTCTCTCTCTCTCTCTCTCCTTTCTTTCTCTCTCTCGTTGGTTCTGTTGTCTGTCTGTCTGTATGTCCGTCGGTTTGTTGGTCTGCCTGTCTGCCTGCCTGCCTGTCTCTGTCTCTGTCTCTGTCTGTCTGTCTGTCTGTCTGTCTGTCTGTCTCTCTCTCTCTCTCTCTCTCTCTCTCTCTCTCTCTCTCTCTCTCTCTCTCCTCTCTCTCTCTCTCTCTCTCTCTCTCCCCCCCATTTGTTCAGTCAAACTGCTATAGGAACCAAGAAGAGTGGTTTCAACCTTTTCAGCAATGTTGCTTATGTTGTCTGCTTATTATCTGTGTAGCAACTCTGTGTAGCATCTCTGTGTAGCATCTCTAGCTCTGCTTAGTGTAAATATGGCATCTCTGTGTAACCTCTGTGTGCTTTAAAAAAAAAAAAAGAGAGTGAGAGAGAGAGAGAGTGAGAGAGAGTGAGAGAGAGAGAGAGAGAGAGAGAGAGAGAGAGAGAGAGAGAGAGAGAGAGAGAGAGAGAGAGAGAGAGAGAGAGAAGATTTTGTTGTTGTGTGTTTCTTGGTTGAAGTTCTGCATAGCATTTTTGCGTGAATGACAGCTGTGTATTTTTGTGTCTGGGTAGTTGTTTTTGTTTTTAGTTTCGCTTAGCAGCTTAGTGGTTTCTCCGCGCAGTTTCTCTGTGTAACAGCTGAATGACCAGGCACCCCCTCAACGCCCACGCCACTCCCCACCCTGACATGCCACCCACCACACCTCCCGTACCACCCCCTCAACACCCACGCCACTCCCCACCCTGACATGCCACCCACCACACCTCCCGTACCACCCCCTCAACACCCACGCCACTCCCCACCCTGACATGCCACCCACCACACCTCCCGTACCACCCCCTCAACACCCACGCCACTCCCCACCCTGACATGCCACCCACCACACCTCCCGTACCACCCCCTCAACACCCACGCCACCCCCACCCTCATGCCACCCCCCACCCCCACCACCCCCTCCACCCCGCCACCCCACCCTGACGCCACCCCCCATACTCCCCATGCCACCCCCCACCCCACGCCACCCCCCATACTCCCCATGCCACCCCCCACCCCCCCCACCCAGCCACCCCACCCCCACGCACCCCATACCCCCACCCCATGCCACCCCCCACCCCCACCCACCCCCCATACCACCCCAGCACCCCACCCCCACACACGCCCCATCGCACCCCACCCCCCACCCCCCCCCCCCACCCCACCCCTCTTCTTCCGTGTAACACCCGCCTACCGCTGACTGTTCAGTCGCAGCGGCAAGGGAGCAAGGAGGCCACCCCTTCCCCCTCCAACACCCCGGGGGCCATGGGGGCCCTGCTCGACGTCTCCCGCATCCCCGTCCGCGACCGTCCCCAACAGCAGCAGCAGCAGCAGCAGGCCCCGCAGACACGCCGCTCTCCGACCCCCTCCCAGCCCACCCCGACCTCCGGCCGGCAAGCAGCCAGCGAGAGCCCCCCCTCCCACCACCCCCACCACCACCACCACACCAGCCCCACCATCGTGGAGGCCCCGGCGGCAGCGTCGGAGCAGGCCGTGGCGGAGGTCTTGGAGGAGGCTCGAGCCGTCGTCGCTGAGGAGCTGGTGGCGGTGGAGGAGGGCGGCGGGGGGCGAGCGCTGGCCGCGGTCCCACCGCTGGAGCTGTCGACCACCGGAAGTCCCCTGGAAGGCGGCCTGGATGACCTTGCCGCTGACCTGCCCGCTGACCTGCCCGTCATCATGCTGACGGGGGGCCAGGTCACGGCGGCCTCCGTCCTGGCTTCCGGCTCGGCCTCGGCCTCGGCTTCGGCCTCGGCCTCGGCCTCCGCCGGTCCGGCCGGGCGCCGGTCCGGGACGAGGTCGGTGCCGGGGTCGCGGGGTCAGTCCAAGAGGGTGCTGATTCTGCAGCCCAAGAGCGTCCCCCCTTCGCGCCGGGGGCCACCCGCCTCCTCCTCCTCCTCCTCCTCCTCTGCCGTCGCCGCCGCCAACACCAGGGCCGCCACCGCGGACCTCCAGCCCCTACCACCACCACCACCACCACCACCACCACCCTTCTCATCCTCATCCTCCGCCCTGTCCTCCGCCGCCGGTTTCTTCGTACCCATGGCCCTGGACGTCGGCGCGCTGATGAACCCCAAGGTCGTCGCCGCCGCCGCCGCCTCCTGCTCGCCTACGCCTGCCACCACCGCCCCTCCCAGCGCCGCCCTGCGGAGGGAGATCACCTCCGTTCAAGAGGAGGTAACCGGAGCGAAGTCCGCAACGCCAGCGGCAGCGGCGCCCACCGGAGGGGAGACCACCGCGTCCAAGGCGGAAGACGCAGCAGCGAAGGCGAACACCGAGAAGGAAGACACGGGGTTGTCTGCCGGAAAAGAAGACACGGACGTGGAGAAGAAAGGGGAGGAAACTGCGGTAGGAGAAGAGAAAGGGGAGGAAACTGCGGTAGGAGAAGAGAGAAGGGAGGAAACTGCGGTAGAAGAAGAGAAAGGGGAGGAAACTGCGGTGGTGGTGGTGGTGAAAGAAGAGAAAGGGGAGGCAATCACCGTGGCCGTTGCCACAGAACCGGAAGAAGGAGAAGGAGACGCTGGTCAGGAACAAGCAGCCGGAGGAAGGCGTCTCACGACGGCTCAGGTCGGTGGCTCGGAGGAGGCGGAGCTTCGCCACCACCATCACCTGTTTGGATTGGATGAGTGGAATGCACCAGTTTGGGCCGTAACGAGTCTAACATAACAGCTTTCCACCGGGTTTCGGCAGCCAGGCTTAATTGTCGTCAAACACACGATTTACCGTAACATCACGGCACATATGATTGGAGCGTTTGCTTTTTAAGGGTCACCTTGTTTGAGCACCCAGGGTTGTCGTCGATTTCACGGTTCAGACGTACAGTAACATCACACGTAATTGGAGAGTTTGCCTTTTAAGGGTCACCTTGTTTCAGCAACCAGGGTTACTTGTCGTCGATTTGACGTCTCAGACTTACCGTAATATCACACGTGATTGGAGTGTTTGTCTTTTAAGGGTCACCAGGGTTAATTGTCGTCAAACACAAGATTCAGATTTACCGTAACACCACGGCACATGATTGGAGTGTTTGCCTTTTAAGGGTCACCTTGTTTCAGCACCCAGGGTTGTCGTCGATTTCACGGTTCAGACTTACAGTAACATCACACATGATTGGAGAGTTTGCCTTTTGAGGGTCACCTTGTTTCAGCACCCAGGGTTGTCGTCGATTTCACGGTTCAGACTTACAGTAACATCACACATGATTGGAGTGTTTGCCTTTTAAGGGTCACCTTGTTTCAGCAACCAGGGTTACTTGTCGTCGATTTGACGTCTCAGACTTACCGTAATATCACAAGTGATTGGAGTGTTTGCCGTTTTGAGGGTCACCTTGTTTGAGCAGCCAGGGGTAATTGTCGTCAAACACACGATTCACACTTACAGTAACATCACGCATGATTGGAGTGTTTGCCTAGTAAGAGTCACCTTGTTTCAGCACCCAGGGATGTCGTCAAACACACGATTCAGATTTACCGTAATATCACATGTGATTGGAGCGTTTGCCACGTAAAAGTCACCTTGTTTCAGCACCCAGGGTTGTCGTCAAACACACCATTCAGATTTACCGTAATATCACACATGATTGGAGTGTTTGCCTTTTAAGGGTCACCTTGTTTAGGGAAGCCAGAGTTGTTATCGTCGACCTCACGGTTGAAACTTACAGTAGCATAATAATAATAGGGAATTTATGGAGCAGTGACAATAATTGTAGGGAATTTATAGAGCACTTTCGGAGACTCAAACCGCTTTACAACTTACTTTAAAAAAAAAATGCAATGCGTAGATACCCTCGTACAAAGCAATAGTATATACACAAGAAATTAAAAAAACATTAATAAGCATAATGAAACACACACGAATATTTGCACACACACACACACACAAACACACACACACACACTCTCTCTCTCTCTCTCTCTCTCTCTCTCTCTCTCTCTCTCTCTCTCTCTCTCTCTCTCTCTCTCTCTCTCTCTCTCTCTACTACACACACACACACACACACACACACACACACACACACCACACAAAACACACACCACACACACACACAAACACACACACACACACACACACACACACACACACACACACACACACACACACACTCATAAGATGGCGCGCATACACGCACACAAAGCCAATGCCATCACATATGATACACCTTGGTCATAATTAATTTTGTAACTGGCAGAGTAACCGTCACGTCGGCTTCATTATTTCATCGGCTCCTTTGAGTTTTCCCCAGCTTTCAGCATTAAAAACGTTAGAGCAGATACGATAATCACACTCCCAGCGCAAAGTTTTGTGTTTGTGTTTCTTGACACTGTTACGTACAGGCACCAGACCTTTGGTTGTTGCATTCTTCTTCTTCTTTTTTTTCTTTCTTTCTTTTTTTCTTTTTTGTGTGGCTTGTTTGTTTGTTTGTTGTTGTTGTGTGTTTGTTGTTGTTGTTGTTGTTGTTGTTTTTTTGGGGGGGTGCTGTTGTTGTTATTGTTGTAAGCACACAATTCTGTTTCACGGTTTGAGTGTGATGTACCACCGGTAGACTGTCACCTCGCGGTTAATTTCCACCTTTGATGCACACCTTACCACACCTGTATGCGTTTGGCTCACAGTTTTTGTCAAGAGTTGGCGTTTTTTGTATTGCTCTTGTTGAGCTACTAGGAAATGATGGTTTGGTAGGTGGTGTGGCGTGCAGCTTGCTGTCCTATTGCGCTAATATGGTTATGGCATTCTGCATTTATATAATCCAAAATGTTTGATATTTTATTGTTTCGCTCTACTCTTCTTCTTTTTTTTCTCTTTTTTTTTCTTTTTTTTTTTTTTTTTTTTTTTTTTTTTTTTTTTTTTTTTTTTTTCTGGTTTATATATATATATTTTTTTAATATTTTTTTTGTATTTCGCTCTACTCTTTGTTTTTTAAATATTTTCCTCTACTATTTAGAAAAATTGTTTCACTAAGCTTTTAATTCTTTTCCATCAACTCTTTGTATTAATACATTAGCTAGGGACGGTTGATGGCATTCCCTACACACTAGCCTTATATATAAATGCACTTTTCTTCTTCTTCTTCTTCTTCTTCTTCTTTTTCTTCTTCTTCTTCTTTTGTTGAAGGGACTGACTGTTCAAGAAATTGCGTTTGACGTATAATATACAATTTCTAACATTATATGTTTTGTTATATGTGTGTGTCTACATACTAGCCTTATAAATATATGCACTTTTCTTCTTCTTCTTCCTTCTTTTGTTGAAGGGACTGACTGTCCAAGAAATTGCGTTTGACGTATAATATACAATTTCTAACATTATATTTTTTTATGCTGTTCTCTTCCCTTTTTATTCCCTTTTCTTCTTCTTCTTCTTCTTCTTCTTCTTTTGTTGAAGGGACTGACTGTTCAAGAAATTGCGTTTGACGTATAATATACAATTTCTAACATGTTTTGTTCGACATTTGTGCAGGGGATTGATTTTTTTTTTTTTTATGGTGTGCGTTGGACTTGAGAGAGGGTTCACACATCATCAGTAGAACACGTTTTTGATTTGAAATGTGCGTTTACTTACGTGACCTAGTGCGGCTGGTTGTCGGGACGTTCAAATCCCTCCCAAAGCTAGCTAACTTGAAAAAGGAGCTGCACTGAATCGCTGAGTTCTGACAGACAACTCCCTGCGTGTGCGCAGGTGGAGGAGCTCAGAGAACGTCTGGCGGGAACCAAGTCAGCGCCACCTGGTGTCGACACCGCCGATGCGGCTGCGGACCAGAACGAAGAGGGCGCAGCAGAGGATGGCAAAGAGGTTGGGAATTTTTGTTGTTGTTGTTGTTGTTGTTGTTTTTGCTTGTGCTTTGGAGGGGGATAATGGTGCAGCAATATTTCGATTTTTTTTATTATTTTTTTGCGGTCCTATCGAGAGGGACGGACGGAGGTACAGGTTTTTTGTTTGTTGTTGTTTTGTTTTGTGGATTTGTGTGTGTGGTGGATTTTTGTTGTTGTTGTTGTGTGGTGGGGGGGGGGGGGGGGGGGGTTATTTTTGTCTATCTTCAGTTATCCCTTGCTGGAAATTTGGGTAGCTTTAATTACCTGGGTAAGGTCACAGCAGCGGCAAGAGCAGTTCTACCCATTCCTACAAGCGACTGCAGCATTTGTGTGTTGTGTTGTGGTGTGTGTGTGTGTGTGTGTGTGTGTGTGTTGTGTGTGTCTGTGTGTGTGTGTGTGTGTATGTGTGTGTGTGTGTGTGTGTGTGTGTGTGTGGTGTGCTGTGTGTGTGGTGTGTGTTGTGTTGTGTGTTGTGTGTGTGTGTGTGTGTGTGTGGTGTGTTGTCGTGTGTGTGCTGTGTTGTTGTGTGTGTGGTGTGTGCCGTGTGTCGTCACGCTTTGCCTTGTGTGTGTGTGTGTGTGGGTGTGTGTGTTGTGTGCTGTGTGTGTGTGTTCGTCTGTCTGTCTGTCTGTCTGTGTTGTATGTATGTTGTTGTGTGGAGGGGGAGGGGGGGGTAAGTGGCAGGGGTGATTTTTGTCACGGCTTTTGCCCGATTCGAGCTGTGCGTGTGTGTGTGTGTGTGTGTGTGTGTGTGTGTGTGTGTGTCTGTCTGTCTGTCTGTCTGTCTGTCTGTCTGTCTGTAAGTTTGTGTGTAGCGGAGGAGGCAGGTGGGGGGGGGGTGGTAAGATGGCAACGGGGTGATTGTTGTCACGGCTCTTGCCCGACTCGAGCTGTGCGTATAGTGCCCCCGCTGGTGCTGCTGCTGCCATTGTACAAAACTGTGTTCAGCCTCAGAGAGCTAAGACAGCCTCGGCCAGCCACGCTGGCATCACCGCCGTCCCCGTCTTCAAAGGAAGCCAGCTCCTTCAGCTGGCCGCCCTGGACTTCATCGCCGACGGAGGAATGACCGTCCCGGTCATCTACGGCAACGGCAACGGCATGGCGCTGTTCGACGTCATCCCGGGACTGGTCACTCCCTTGCCCGCCCACTACGACCCGGACATGCGCCAGGGCGCCACCACCACCACCACCACCACCACCTTCCTCACCCCTGAAGGTCACCTGGTGGTCACCGACCCCATGTCGCCGCGAGAGGGCGCCGCGCACGGCCTGGTGGCCGTGGAGGTGCGGGCCTCGCCCTCCGCCACCGCCGTCGCCGCCGCCGCCGCAGGAGCGACGCCCAGCCAGTCCGCCGGCCGGATCCGAACCGGAGGCGGCTCGGGCATTTTACGAAGCGGGCGGCCCTCGCCCGCCCACAGCCCCACGCGGCAGGTCTCCTTCGTCTCGTCCGCCCGGATGGACGCCCAGTCCCCCAGCGAAGGGGTCCCGTCCCCGAGGATGTCCCGCCTCCGGCGTTCGCGAACGGCCGACGAGCTGTCGGTGGTGATGGAGACCGCCCTCCCGCCGGCGCAGGAGTCGGCGCTGGACAGCATGCGCAAGCTGCTGATGGAGGAGAACCTGGCCCCGCAGCAGCAGCAGACGCTGGACTCCGTCCGCTCTGCCATGTCCCGCGTCAAGACCGCCGCCAACGCCGCCAGCGGCAGCGCCAGCGCCAACGCCGAGGCCGAGGCCGTCGCCGAGGCCAGTGTAGCCGCCGCTGGCAGCAAGCGGGAGGTCAGAGGGTCGGCGGACGGGTCGAGCCGCGCCGCGTTGAGCAGCGAGGAGATGCTGCGAACCATGACCGTCTTCACCCTGGCGTCCCAGCTGTCCCACGAGGCCTTGCAGCTGGGCGTGCGCCCCGAGAGCATCTTCCGCAATTTCGGACGGCTGGACACCCAGGTGCTGTCCCAGATCGCTCCTCGCCGGCCCGGTCTAGGCGCTGGCAAGGTCCCGCGGCCCGAGGGTGTGTCCACGGACACCACGCAGGCAGAGTTGCTGCTCCCGGTACTGGAGCGTTTGTTGTTGTTGTTGTTGTTGTTTGGCGTTGTTTTGATTTTATTGTGTCGTCGTCGTCGTCGTCGTCGTCGTCGTCTGCACCGTCTGCACCGTGCACTGCGTTCCGTAACAATAATGATGCCGTTGTGTGTGTTGTTGTTGTTGTTGTTGTTGTTGTTGTTGTTGTTGTTGACGAAACCGGTTTGAAGTGGGAGTGTAATAGTTTGTGTCTTTTAATCTTCATTATAGATATATATATATATATATATATATATATATATATATATATATATATATATATATATATATATATATATATAAAAAATTAAGAGTGCTAGCAGTCATCTGTTTCAGATTCTTTTTTTAAGTGGATTTGTTGAACACAATATTCAACAGAGTTGTTTTTTTAAAGAATTTTTATTTTTATTTTTTTGTAATGGATTTGTCAACCTTTGACAGCGATGCTATTCAAAGTTACATTATTATAATATAATGTGTTTTTGTTTTTGTTTGTTTTTGTTTTTCTTCATAACCACCATTGCATTTTGATGCTGTCGTGATTCATTCAAATGCACGGCTGAGTAATGGAGTGTCAAATGCAAAAGAGACCATTGTTACTAAACTGCATGCTGTCATGATGTCAAATGCAGGCTGTATATGATTGTAAGTGAAATGATCACTGTTTGTGTGGACTTGATAACAGTCACCACCACACCTATCTCTGTGGTGTGGTGTGTGTGTGTGTGTGTGTGTTTATGTATAATGTGTGTGTGTGTGTGTGTGTGTGTGGTGTGTGTGTGTGTGTGTGGTGTGTGATGTGTGTAGTGAGTGAATGAGTGTGTGTGTGTTGTGTGTGTGTGTGTGTGTGTGTGTGTGTGTGTGTGTGTGTTAGTGAGGTGAGAGTGAATGTGTGTGTGTGTGTGTGTGTGTGTGTGTGTGTGTGTGTGAGTGAATGAGTGTGTGGTGTCTGTGTGGTGATGTGTGTGTGTGTGTGTTGTGTGGTGTGTAGTGTGTGTGTTGTGAGTGAGTGAATGAGTGTGTGTGTGTGTGTGTGTGAGTGTGAGTGAGTGTGTGAGTGTGTGTGTGAGTGTGTGTGTGTGTGTGTGAGTGTGAGTGAGTGAATGAGTGTGTGTGTAGTGTGTGTGTGTGTGTGTGTGTGTGTGTGTGTGTGTGTGTGTGTGTGTGTGTGAGAGAGAGAGAGAGAGAGAGTGCGTGCGTGCGTGCTTGTGTGTGATTTTTGCTGTCTACAGAATATTTTTGAAAGCTCAGACTTGAGTGCAAAACATAAAATCTGCTGTGTCATAGTTTCACACACTGATTTTGTTGCCTGTGTGACATCTTGCTATCTATCCACACTGCACCACAGCATCAACGATTGTGGGTTTGTTCAACTAATTTTAGAACTGGCTTAGAAAGAAAGAAAGAAAAAGGATAAGTGTGCGCGTGCGTGCGTGCGTGCGTGTATGCGTGCGTGCGTGTGTGCTTGTCTCCCTCTCTCTCTCTCTGCTGTTTTTTCCCCAATATAATTCATTTTTGTTACGTTTACGAACTCTTTTTGCTGATGACTATTTAGTTTATTATAAGCACTGTCACAATATTGCTGTAAAACTGGAATAAAACGTGACAACAACAAAAAGACAACAAAAAAAAGGATAAGAACTAGAAAACTGTACGTGACACAATAATAAAGAATGTTTGTTACACGGGAAAGTAGACCCTGAATCGGACAGGCTGCAAGCTTAACAAATGAAGCTTTTGATTTAAAAAAAAAAAAAAAATTAATGCGGAATGAATAGAATTGTGCATTAACAAAGCATGGACTGATCTGTTGTAATTAAAGGTTATGATCCACTTTTGATCATGGTCCTGTGACTGCTACAAGTACTTATTACGTCACTGACATAATTATGTCACGTAGCATGCTCTGTGACGCGCGTTCACGCGCTGATTGACAGCATGGTGATTGTGGGTCAGTTTCACTGTTGGATGGTAGACGCAGGTGTTACCCAACACTCTGGCAGCTGTACTCCGTCTTCGGGGATTTAAGCAGTTGAGGTTGTGGTGTCATGAGGACCACTTACTGTAGCTAAAGCAGTCCTGACACGGGACTCTTCACATACTGTAGCTAAAAGCCGTCCTGACACGGGACTCTTAACAAACATTTTGCCGTAGCCCTCGCATTTTGTTATAGCCCTGATATTTTGTTATAGCCCTGACATTGTGTTATAGCCTTGACATTATGTTATAGCCCTGTATTTTGTTATAGCCCTGACATGTTATAGCCCTGACGATTCTGTTATAGCCCTGACGATTCTGTTATAGCCCTGACATTTTGTTATAGCCTTGACATTTTGTTATAGCCCTGACGATTCTGTTATAGCCCTGATATTTTGTTATAGCCCTGACATTTTGTTATAGCCCTGACGATTCTGTTATAGCCCTGATATTTTGTTATAGCCCTGGCATTCTGTTATAGCCCTGACATTTTGTTACAGCCTCTTACAGCCATGACATTTTGTTATAGCCTCTTACAGCCTTGACATTTTGTTATAGCCTCTTACAGTCTTGACATTTTGTTATAGCCTCTTACAGTCTTGACATTTTGTTATAGCTTCTTACAGCCATGACATTTTGTTATAGCCTGGCATTTTGGTATAGCCCTGACATTTTGTTATAGCCCTGACCATTTTGTTATGGCCTCTTAAAGCCGTTACATTTTGTTATAGCCTCTTATAGCCCTGACATTTTGGTATAGCCCTGACATGTTGGTATAGCCTCTTATAGCCTTGACATTTCGTTTTTATAGCCCTGAGATTTTGTTATAGCCCTGACGTTTTGTTATAGCCTCTTATAGCCCTGACATTCTGGCTAAAGAGATGATGGATTAGATGCCAGTACTTTGGGACCACACGGCTGATGTGGACCTTGTTTGTGTAAATAACGCAGTGTCCCTCAAAACACTCTTCAAACTCCCGCTGCCTTTATTTTGACCCCTACACGTATACCTACACGTACACACACACATATATATATATATATATATATATATATATATATATATATATATATATATATATTTGCGCAACGCAGCAAGCCTCCGACGTGGGCGAGAACGAGGCCAGGGGCCCGTCCGCGGAAGCAGCCAGGCAGGTGGCGCTGTCGGAGCTCCGGGACCTCCCTCCCATTGACGGCACCGCCCCGGACCCCCCCGCCTCCACCCCGTCCACCCACCCGCCGCCTACCGCCGCCACCATCGGCTCCCTGCCGGCCCACGACCAGCTGGAGACCCCGCTGGCGGAACTGGCCCAGCAGGACGCCGCCAAGTACGCCAAGGGAGACAAGGACGTCGGCCAAGGCGGCGAAGAGCTGAAGGACGAGGCGAGCAACCTGGAGAAAGGCCGCACGGACGTCACGGACGTCACGGGCGACCGGCAAGGGACGGAGGTGAGGGAGAAGTCGGTGTCGACGATGGCGGTGCCTGAGGGTGGCGGCGGCGCGTCGGAAGGGACCGCGGACAGCACGAACGCTTCCAGAGCGGTGCAGCCTCCCTCCAAGGTCAGAGAGAGAGAGAGAGAGAGAGGTGGGGTGGTTCTGAAGCTGTGCTCGTTGCTGTATGTAACCACTTTTGTGATCCTACACCCCCCCCCCCCCCCCCCCCGCGCGCCGCCACCTACTCCTCCTTCACCGCCACACCCCCTTTCCTTGTGTTGAAGATGTGCTTCTTCTGTAACCCTTTGTGATCCTAACCCCCCCCCCCCCCCCCCACCTCCCCCTCCTCCCCCTCCCACCCACACTCACACACACCTTCCTTGTCGGCTAGAGAGTGTTGAAGCTGTGTCCTTCTGTAACCATTTGTGGTCCTAAACACCCCTTGCCCACACACACACACACACACCTTCCTTGTCCGCTAGAGAATGTTGAAGCTGTGTCCTTTTGTAACCATTTGTGGTCCTAAACACCCCCTGCCCACACACACACACACACACACACCTTCCTTGTCGGCTAGAGAATGTTGACGCTGTGTTCTTCTGTAACCATTTGTGGTCCTAAACACCCCCTGCCCACACACACACACACACACCTTCCTTGTCGGCTAGAGAGTGTTGAAGCTGTGTTTTCCGATCCTAAACACCCCCTGCCCACATACACACACCACACACACACACTTCCTTGCTGCGTGTTAAGTGTGATTATCCTTCTTAACTTGTGATCGCATGAAACGCTCTCCCAGGCCCCCCCCTTCACCCCCCCCTCCCCTCCTCTTCCCCACTGGCTTTGTTTGATGTGCACACATTATTGCCCCCCCTCCCCCTCCCGCTACATCCTGTTTTGTATTATCCTTTTCATTGTGTGTGAGGAGCGTTCTGCAATTACCCTCCCCCCCCTCCCCCCCCCTCCTCTCCTCCTCTCTCCTCCTCCTTCCTCCTCCTCCTCCTTCTCCCACCCTCACTGGCTTTGTTTGCTGTGCACATAGAGCGGATTGTTTTGTTGTTGCTACGAACCTGTTTTGGATTTTCCTTTGGATTGTGTGATGAGTTGAGGTTCTGCAACCTTAGTGGTCTTGCCCCTCCTTGTCCATTACCCCCCCCCCCCCCCCTCCTCCTCCTCCTCCTCTTTCTCCTCTTCCCCCTCCTCCTCCTCCCACCCTCACTGGCTTTGTTTGCTGTGCACATAGAGCGGATTTTGTTGTTGTTGCTACGAACCTGTTTTGGATTTTCCTTTGGATTGTGTGATTGTTTGGGGTGTGCTTCACATGCACGTGTGGATTTTTATTATGTTTATTGCCTACTACCCGTTGTCTCATCCTGGTTTTATTTTGTGTATTTATTTGTTTATTTGTACAGTTTCCTCCATTTAGTTTCTTGTTTTCTTCCTTCTTTTTTTTCTCTCCTTTTTTTTTTGATTTTGTGAAAATAATTTACCTGTTTTTGCCCCAGCTTTGCGTTTGCTGTGTTCACTCTTCTTTTTTTCTTCTTCTTTTTTGGGGGTGTGTGATTTGTACCCTTCACCTTTCATTTGTAATTCTAAGTTTGGAGTAATGTGTTTGTACATGCCCGGTAAACATGCCGGATCCGATTCACATCTCATCCAGATCGGCTGAGAGAGCATTGGCCAGAAGTGTGCCGGATGATTCTTGCACACCGGCTTGATTCCGGACCGGATCCGTTTAGCCAAAACCTGACACAGACAGCCAGAACCAAATCTGATCCGTGCTGGTTTTGCGCTTTATGATCTGGGCCATCTGTGGAAGAATGGAACTGAGTCTGAAAGTGGGAAACTGGTAGCGGGCCGGTTGCGTTCTGCCAGAAACCGGGCCCGATGAGTCTTGCACACCGGCTTGCTTCCAGACCAGTTGAATTTGGCCAAAACCTGACCAGGCCGTCCAGATCAGATCTGGGCCTGTTTTGCACAGTATGATCCGTGTTTTCGTTGGAAGAACGTAACTGAAATGGATGCGGGAAGCTGGATCCGGCACATATGATCCAGCCCAAGTCTGGCTGCACGCTGGCCGTAATGGCCATAATGGCCATAAAGGGCCATAAGCAAAGCTCTTCCGAAACAGATCTGGCATGTTTACTGGGTAGTTTAAAATAAATGTTGATAATCTTTGGTTTTTAATTTTTTGTTATGTATAATGTTTTCTGCACTTAACTAGTTTGAAACGGTTTGTATGTTGATTTTGTTTCTTTTTTTTTTTTTTTTTGCCCCTCACACTTTTTACTAGTTTTTTTGGATTTTATCTAATTGTATTCTCTCAAGAAGTTCATATGTAATGAAGTTCATATTTTTGTGTGGACGTAGTGTGAAGTCATTCAAGTTTTGTTATGATGTAACTTTTGTGGAACTTTATTTACACAGTTTTATGCTAATTTCACTTCTTCTTCTTTTTTTTCTTCTTTTTACGTTAACATATTTCAAACTGCAAGGAATTATTTGATTCAGTTGAGAGATGTTCATTTTATTGTTGTTGCATGATGACTATGTCCATGAACATCTTTAAACAATTATAGGATATTTTCAAGACAGATAATTACTTTGTGCATTTCCTGCAATGATAGAGACCTGAAAGGTATGACCTTTGTTCTTGGATGCTCTTTCAATGAAGTCCTTAAAACTGCATAATGACAGAACTTCTTTAAAATTCCTGTACGGACAGAGCTTCTTTAGAGTTCCTGTATAGCAGTCAGCGTTGTCATTTAGAAAATTATGAAAGTTACACCATCGTACATCGTTTTGATGACTGACTTTTTTTTCTTTTCTTTTTTTTCAAGTGCACAGGAGAGTTTTAACAACTTATGATAAACGTTTATGTTTTCCTAATAAATATTTATGTTTTCCTAATACATATTAATTTTGTTTTCCTCTTTTGACCGTGGGTCAACCGATTATTCTCTCGTCTTGACAAGCTGTGGTTTTTGTTTGAAACTGTAAGTGGTACACTTGTAACCTTCCCCCTATTAAGCTGATGTTTAATTGTGCATTTAGCTATATTATACACTTGCTAGTATATCGGTCATATCAAATCCGTGAGTGTTTTTACTTCACACGTGTGTGTCTGTAATGCACCATGTATGTGTACATGCATTAACTTTGATTTTTATCTTACTTTTGTTTTATTCCGAGTTTTGTAATTTCCTGACTCATATCTGAGCTGGAAGTTACGCCAGCGTGTGAGATGTACTTGTTCTTGAAACTAACGTTTAACGGTATCAGATGATCAAGGTTCGGACCTTGGGCATGGTGTTTCATAGGTTTGTGGAAACAGTTCTGTGTTCGGCTTAATATTGACTGATCAGTTCGGTTCAGTTCAGTTCAGTTCAAGATGGTATCTGTGCGCTCGGAAAAGCCCATATGCGCTCCATCCCGTCTCTCAGAACTTTCCCCAACGTCTCCTTTGAAACGGTTCCAATGTTCGTCTGATGGACGATGGCCCTCTCTCGTCCTTTCAAGGAAGATCGTCTAGCGCTTCCTCTTTCAACGCCTCTCTCCTCCTGGCTATCGATGGTGTGATGTCCTTGGCTTTGTGTCGCATGTAGTGTCTCAAGCTCCTCAACACTTTAGATTTCCGAGAAGCAAGCCACTTGTGAGGGTTGCTTTGCCCCCCTCCCCTGCCCCCCTGCCCCCCCCCCCCCCGCCCCCCTTGCCCTCAGCCCCCCCCCCCCCCCCCCCCCCCCCCCCCCCCCAGTCTATCTGCTTGGTTATTTCCCTTTACTCCTGCATGTCCAGCACCGATCACCGAGGCATAAGCCAAGGTTGTCAGTTGCTATGCAGTATACAGCACTCCTCCCTTCTCAGAACACTGAAGTGCCGTAAGAACACCTCAAATTCACCTGCCAACGCACCTTCACCCCAACACCCCAAATTCACCTGCCAACGCACCTTCACCCCAACACCCCAAATTCACCTGCCAACGCACCTCACCCCACAACCGCAAATTCACCTGCCAACGCATAACACTTCACTCCCTACTCACCCCAAATTCACCTGCCAACGCACCTTCACCCCACCACCCCAAATTCACCTGCCAACGCACCTTCACCCCAACACCCCAAATTCACCTGCCAACGCACCTTCACCCCACACCCCAAATTCACCTGCCAACGCACCTTCACCCCTACCACCCCAAATTCACCTGCCAACGCACCTTCACCCCTACCACCCCAAATTCACCTGCCAACGCACCTTCACCCCTACCACCCCAAATTCACCTGCCAACGCACCATCACCCCTACCACCCCAAATTCACCTGCCGACGCACCTTCACCCCTACCACCCCAAATTCACCTGCCAACGCACCTTCACCCCTACCACCCCAAATTTACCTGCCAACTCACCTTCACCCCTACCACCCCAAATTCACCTGCCAACGCACCTTCACCCCTACCACCCCAAATTCACCTGCCAACGCACCATCACCCCTACCACCCCAAATTCACCTGCCGACGCACCTTCACCCCTACCACCCCAAATTCACCTTCCAACGCACCTTCACCCCTACCACCCCAAATTCACCTGCCAACGCACCTTCACCCCTACCACCCCAAATTCACCTGCCAACGCACCTTCACCCCTACCACCCTAAATTCACCTGCCAACGCACCTTCACCCCCACCACCCCAAATTCACCTGCCAACGCAAAGGTTTCGCTGTTGAATACATACATACAAAGATGAGTCATGTCTGTCTGAGGCCTGAACCTTGATCTTCTCTTGATCTCGATTTTGTCTTCATTTCAACAGTACAGTAAAACTGTGAATAGAATTCAACCATGATCTTGTCTTGATCTCGATTTTGTCTTCATTTCAACAGTACAGTAAAACTGTGGATAGAATTCAACCTTGATCTTGTCTTGATCTCGATTTTGTCTTCATGTCAACAGTACAGTAAAACTGTGGATAGAATTCAACCTTGATCTTGTCTTGATCTCGATTTTGTCTTCATTTCAACAGTACAGTAAAACTGTGGATAGAATTCAACCTTGATCTTGTCTTGCTCTCGATTTTGTCTTCATTTCAACAGTACGGTAAAACTGTGGATAGAATTCAACCTTGATCTTGTCTTGGTCTCGATTTTGTCTTCATTTCAACAGTACAGTAAAACTGTATATTTTCCGGTCCGACAACACGGCTACTGTCAGTGCTTTACGTTTTCATGATTATCCTTTGACATGCCAGTGCAAAAAAAGAAAACAAAAAGGCTTATGGGTTTGAAATTTCGCACTTTTAATGGCAGTTTTCAAATGGCATCATGGCAGTGAAGGGGTTAATCAGCTGCCAGTGACAGTCAGTGCTGTAAGTGGAAATGAAAACAGTGGTACCTGAAAAACTGCACGAATGTTGTGATGTGTATTTACATTTTCCTGGTAGAAATTGGGTACTGGTTAGCTCGTTGCGCTAGATGTTGGTATAGTTTGAATGACGTAACTGTGTTAATGTATAGTCAATGTTTTGTCGACTCAAAGCAGTTGTCATGAAATGTTTCTCTTTTGCTTTAGTATTATGACGGTTGAATTTACCTGTTCTTACAGCATCTTCAGGGTTCTGAGAAACAGCCAATACACTGCTGTTGTTGTTGTTGTTTGTTTTGTTTTCCTTTCTTTCTGAGCTATTCATGAAAAGGTTTGTATGTAAATAACAATGATGATAGTGATAATATATAACTCTTGTATACTCTGGTGTACACAAACTCATTACACTTCGCAATATTCTCCTATAAATACTATTGTTATCCTGTTCCTTTTTTTCTTCTTCTGTTTCTTTAGGCGTGAATGTAGACTACATTGTGGCAGTTCTGATGTTTTATCAAACGTCATTTACACTCTGTGTGTGTGTGTGTGTGGTGCGTGCGTGCGTGCGTGCGTGCGTGCGTGCGTGCGTGCGTGCGTGCGTGCGTGCGTGTGTGTGTGTGTGTGTGTGTGTGTGTGTGTGTGTGTGTGCATGCATGCGTGTGGTGTTTTGGGGGTGGGGTGTGAGGTTTGGTGTGTGTGGGGGGGGGGGGGGGGGATGCTGTGCATATTTATGTATTTATTTATGAATGACCTTTTACAACAATTTCTGCTGTTGTTGTTGCTGCACCATAACTTGCTGTTTTTTAATTGGCGTGAATGTGTGAGTGGGTGTACTTGGCACCCTGAAACAGTCCGTGTGTTGCTGACCTTGTCGCTTAGCAATAAAGTTGTGTGGAGGGGAGATTTGGATCCAACAGTCACTCACCTTCTCTTCATTCCCCCATTGTAAGGCATGCCTCAGATGGCATTAAAAAAATCAAACAATCAGGGGGTCAAGGATTGTATAGAAGGGAGATTTGGAACCACAGTCATGTCATCTTTCTTTGAGGCATGCCTCAGACAAGAATTTTTTTTTTTTTTTTTTTTTTTTAATACGGAGTTGCAAGACTATGTGATTATACAGGAAAGATTTGTATCCACAGTCATTTCATCTTCGTTTTTTCCCCATCATACTGTTTGGCTCAGATGAGATTTGGAGAGAGAGAAATTCTGATTGCCTCATCTTCATCCCCCCCCCCCACCCCCCCCCCCCCCTCCACCCCCCCACCCCCCCAACCCCAACCTTTCCATCCACAGTTGTCTCACTCATCTTCCTCCCCACATTAGTAAGGCTTGCAGATAATTAAAGAAAAAGAAGAAATGGGTAACTGTACTGTATATGAGGATTTTTTTTTATAGATCCAACGCACACACCTCCCCCCCCCCCCCCCCCCCCCCCCCCCCCCCCCCAGCCCATCTCATCCTTTCCTCCCCACATTAGTAAGGCTTGGCTCAGAGGATTTTTTTTTTTTTTTTTTAATTATTAAAAATCCAAATAAAAAAATCAGTGGGTGACTGCTTAGATCCAACACATACATTCTCCCTCCCTCCCCCCCCCCCCACCCCCCACCCCCTTCCAGCCACAGTTGTCTCATCTTCCTCCCCACATTAGTAAGGCTTGCTCAGAGATTTTTTTAATTTCTTTTTTCACCCCCCCCCCCCCCCCCCCAAAAAACAACAACAACACACAACAAATAAATAAAAAATAAGTAGGTGACTGCTTAGATCCAACACTCCCCTCCCCCCCCCCCCCCCCCCCCCCCCACCCACCAACCCACCAACCCACCTCCCTCCCACCCCACCCCACCCACCCACCAACTCACCAACCCCACCCCCGAGACGCTGCGAAAGTAACCACCAGCACAGGCCTCGGCCCGGACCCGGCAAAAACGCTCAAGCCCCTCGGAACTTGTTCCCCGTCTGCAGACTCCGGACACGCTCGTCAAGATCGACGGTGACACGGAGGACGAGCTGCGCGAGGCGTCCGCCAGGAGTCGCGCCTCGCTGCGCACGCACTACAAGACCCAGCTGGAAGAGACCCGGCAGGCGGCGGAGGACCGGCGCTCCAAGACGCCGATCTTCACGCTGCCGTCCAAGCTGTCCGTGGACGATGAGCTGGTGCTGGACGAGGACGATGACGAATTTGACGAGGAGATGGCGCTGCCTGACGACTTGAAAGGTGGGGCTTGTAGGGTGTGTGTGTTGGAGTGGGGGGTGGATGAGGATGACGAATTTGACGAGGAGATGGCGCTGCCTGACGACTTGAAAGGTGGGACTTGTAGGGTGCGTGTGTGTGTTGGAGTGGGGGGTGGATGAGGATGACGAATTTGACGAGGAGATGGCCCTGCCTGACGACTTGAAAGGTGGGTCTTGTAGGGTGCGTGTGTGTTGGTGTGGCGGGGGGGGGTGGATGAGGATGACGAATTTGACGAGGAGATGGCGCTGCCTGACGACTTGAAAGGTGGGTCTTGTAGGGTGTGTGTGTGTGGGGGGGGGGGGGGGGCGGACGAGGATGAGGACGAATTTGACGAGGAGATGGCGCTGCCTGACGACTTGAAGTGGAGGCAGCGGTTTGTGTGTGCTCATGCGTTTTGTGTGAGTATTCGTGAATGTGAGAAACGCACGCGTTTGTAGGTCTTTGTAACTGCCACAGGCTTGCTCTTACGCGGTGGGGCGTCGTAAATAATCTTATTTGCCGTTGTTGATTTAATTTTGCTTAGAAATTCCAACTGTACACTTTCTAGTTTAGTCTTGAGAAGAAGTGACAATAACAATATGCTTTATTGATCCTAACGGGAAATTAAAGCTGTCGTTCGATCGCACAACGAAGAACATACCTCATGAAACACACGCACACACACACACTCTTACTCTTAGACATACGCCCCCTTTCTCACAGTCTGCATACGCTAATAGCAAACCCGAAATTACCTGGAATAATGCTTTCTCTGTCAAACCAAAACGTAAAAACTCTCAAATCAAATCAAAATCATTAGGTTCACACTTCCCCAACCGTTCCTTAGAAAGTTATCACCCTGAACAGACGTCTTGACGCATGCGCACACTCAGTTAATGACTGGTATAATTTTCGTTAAAAACTGACAGAGCCGAGGGTACGTCTGTAAGTAAGTAAGTAAGTCTGACACTGCCAGCTGCTCCTTCTTAAAGGACCTTTGCTTCCACTAATCCCTCCCACACCCCTCATGCATCGCACCCACCTCGTCCACACCTATCACCTCCCCCCTCCCCCCCCCAACCCCCCTTCCACTCAACCCCCTCCCACCCGTCTCCCTCCCTCCTTCCCCCCATCTTCCCCCCACCCCCACCCACCTCGCACACCTCTCCTACCCATCTCCCATGCACCCTCCTACCTATCTCCTACCTATGTATTGATCTCTCCCTGTTGGTTGTCGCTGACAAGGATGAAATGGGTACCTCGCCCCCACCCACCCCTCGCCCCCCCCCCCTCTTCTACCCCTCTCCCACCCCTCTCCTACCCCTCTCCTACCCACTCTCCTCCCCCTCTCCCACCCCTCTCCCACCCCTCTCCCACCCCTCTCCTACCCCTCCTACCCCTCTCCCACCCCTCCTTCCCCACTACTACCCCTCTCCCACCCCTCTCCTACCCCTCTCCTACCCCTCTCCCACCCCTCTCCTTCCCCCTCTACCCCTCTCCTACCCCCCTCCCACCCCTCTCCTACCCCTCTCCTACCCCACTCCTACCCCTCTCCCACCCCTCTCCCACCCCTCTCCTACCCCTCCCTACCCCTCCCACCACTCTCCTACCCCTCTCCCACCCCTCTCCTACCCCTCCTACCCCCTCCTACCCCTCCTACCCCTCCACCCCTCTCCTACCCTCTCCTACCCCTCTCCTACCCCTCTCCCACCCATGTATTAATAATCTGCCTGCTGATTGTCACTCACAGAGGAGTTGGAGGAGCAGAAGAGGAAGGAGATCTCCATGTATGAGATGGGGACCTCGCCTCCCCCCCCCCACCTCTCCTACCCCTCTCCTACCCCCTACCCCTCTCCCCACCCCTCTCCTTCCCCACTACTACCCCTCTCCCACCCCTCTCCCACCCCTCTCCTACCTCACTCCTACCCCTCTCCCACCCCTCTCCTACCCCTCTCCCACCCCTCTCCAACCCACTCCTACCCCTCTCCCACCCCTCTCCCACCTCTCTCCTACCCCACTCCTACCCTCTCCCACCCCTCTCCTACCCCTCTCCCACCCCTCTCCTACCCCTCTCCCACCCATGTATTAATAATCTGCCTGCTGATTGTCACTCACAGAGGAGTTGGAGGAGCAGAAGAGGAAGGAGATCTCCATGTATGAGATGGGGACCTCGCCCCCCCCCACCCTCTCCACCCTCTCCCCTCACCCCTCTCCCACCCCTCCTTCCCCTACACTCCACCCTCTCCCACCCCTCTCCTCTCCTCCCACTCCTACCCCTCTCCACCCCTCTACCCTCCACCCCTCTCACCTACCCCTCTCCCACCCCTCTCCACCCCTCCTACCCCCTCCACCCCTCTCTACCCCTCTCCCACCCCTCTCCTACCCTCTCCTACCCCTCTCCCACCCATGTATTAATAATCTGCCTGCTGATTGTCACTCACAGAGGAGTTGGAGGAGCAGAAGAGGAAGGAGATCTCCATGTATGAGATGGGTACCTCGCCTCCACCCGGCCCCGGCAAAGATCCTTCGTCACACAGCGTCCACCTCGCCTCCAGGTCAGTGTGGTACTGTACCCAGAAAATGATCACTTGCAAACGGTGCTGCATGTGGGGGACCCGGTCAAATACTATACGCTTACAAGACACACGCACACACATGGACGCACATGTGCATGCATGCACATGTTCACACACATGCTCTCTCTGTGTCTGTCTGTCTGTCTGTCTGTCTGTCTGTCTGTCTGTCTGTCTGTCTGTCTCTCTCTCTCTCTCTCTCTCTCTCTCTCTCTCTCTCTCTCTCTCTCTCTCTCTCTCACACACACACACACACACACACACACACACACACACACACACGTTCTCTCTAGACATACACATACTCTATTGTCACAGAAACGGTCTACCTAGGTGTGTGGAAAGCCCTCTCACGGCAGGTGTGTGATGATGATGATGATGATGACGGAATCATTGCAGGAAAGCGGGGACTCTGGTGGACCACCCCTTGCTGGAAGAGTACCTCAAGACCTACGATGGCGTCGCCTCCTTCAAGAACACCCTCAGCACCCTCTTCCTTGACAAAGGTAGGCTGACACCTTGACAAGGGTATGGCTGAGATAGGCTGACACCTTGACAAGGAAATGGCTGAGAAGGCTGACACCTTGACAAAGGTAGGCTGACACCTTGACAAGGGTAGGCTGACTGACACTTTGACAAGGGTAGGCTGACACCTTGACAAAGGTAGGCTGACTGACACCTTGACACGGGTAGGCTGACACCTTGACAAAGGTAGGCTGACACCTTGACAAAGGTAGGCTGAGTAGGCTGACACCTTGACAAGGGAATGGCTGAGTAGGCAGGCTGACACCTTGACAAAGGTAGGCTGACACCTTGACAAGGGAATGGCTGAGTAGGCTGACACCTTGACAAAGGTAGGCTGACTGACAACTTGACACGGGTAGGCTGACACCTTGACAAAGGTAGGCTGACTGACACCTTGACAAGGGTAGGCTGACATCTTGACAAAGGTAGGCTGAGTAGGCTGACACCTTGACAAGGGTATGGCTGAGGAGGCTGACACCTTGACAAAGGTAGGCTGACACCTTGACAAAAGTAGGATGACATCTTGACAAAGCTAGATAGGCTGACACCTTGACAAAGGTAGGCTGACACCTTGACAAAGGTAGGCTGACACCTTGGCAAAGGTAGGCTGGCTGACACCTTGACAAATGCAGGCTGACACCCAGACAAATGATGGTGATAACGACAGTGGTGATGATGATGGTGGTAGTAATAATGATAATGATGGCGGTGACAGTGATGACAGTGGGGTTGATGATAATGACAGTGGTGATGATGGTGGTGGTGATGATGGCCATGATGATGATGATGATGATGGTGGTGATTATGATGATAATGATGGTGGTGATATGATGGCAGTGATGATGATGACGGCAGTGGTGATGATGATGATAATGATGGTGGTGATGGTAACGATGATAATGACGATGGTGGTGGTGATGATGATGGCAGTGGCGATTATGATATTGACGGTGATGATGGTGGTGATGATGATGATGATGATAGTATGGCGGTGATGATAATAAGATGATAGTGATGGCAATGGTGTAGGTAATGACGACAACAGTAATGATGATGATGATGGTACCGTCTCCTTTCCAGACATGATGTCCGCCAGTCAAATTCTGGCTGACCTGGAGACGCTGGTGTTCGACAGGGAGAAGAAGGTCATGCCCCAAGTGGAGCAGCTGACAATCAATGCTCTGTTCAGTAAGTGGGGCGTGTCTGAGGATGAGGAGGATGTTGTCGATGATGATGACGTTGACTCACTTATTTAGATAACCTTTTTTCTTTCTTTTTTCTTTTTATAGCGCTTCACAGAATCCATGCTAGATCAGCAGGGTCAGTGTGCTTTGGTACGCAGGGTTTGTGACAGTTCAGGTCGGTTTCAGGTGGCAGGTATCTTTCTAGATTTTAGCAGTTAGAAAGTCCTTGCTTTGAATGGGATGGGCGTAACAGTTCAGGTCAATTCAAGATAGTATCTGTCTAGCTATTTATCTATCTATCTAGATTTTAGCGATTAGAAAGTCCTTGCTTTGAGTGGGATGGTTATGACAGTTCAGGTCAATTCAAGATAGTATCTGTCTATCTATCTCGATTTTAGTGATTAGAAAGTCCTTGCTTTGAATGGGGTGGTTATGACAGTTCAGGTCAATTCAAGATAGTATCTGTCTAGCTATTTATCTATCTATCTAGATTTTAGAGATTAGAAAGTCTTTGTTTTGAATGGGATGGTTATGACAGTTCAGGTCAATTCAAGATAGTATCTGTCTATCTATCTAGATTTTAGTGATTAGAAAGTCCTTGTTTTGAATGGGATGGGCGTGGCAGTTCAGGTCAATTCAAGGTAGTATCTATCTATCTATCTATCTAGATTTTAGAGATTAGAAAGACATTGCTTTGAATGGGATGAGCATGACAGTTCAGGTCAATTCAAGATAGTATCTGTCTGTCTATCTATCTAGATTTTAGAGATTAGAAAGTCCTTGCTTTGAATGGGGTGGTTATGACAGTTCAGGTCAATTCAAGATAGTCTCTGTTTATCTAGATTTTGGTGATTAGTAAGTCCTTGCTTTGAATGGGATGGACCTTTGGAATTTTGTGTTGAATTGTCTTTGATATACTGGGTTTTTTTGGTGTGCTTTGTGTTGTTGTTGTTGGCGGTGGTGGTGGGTTTTGGGGGGTCTGGGTGCGGTGGGTGGGTGGTGGGAGTTGTTGCACTGTGTATTGAATGCCGCTGACTTGCCTCTCTGTGATGTTTTTCAGTCTTGGAGGAGATTGCCAGCGTCATCAGCGGCGCCGTCATGGTCGACAGGGTGAGTCAGTGACCTCCCCTCGCTCCCTATGCGCACCTCTGTTACCTCCCCTTTTTGCTCACCTCTCTGGAATCTGATGTCTGATATTTCGGAATCTGATGCCTAATATTTCATAATCTGATATCTGATATTTTGAAATCTGATATTTTGAAATCTGATGTCTGATATTTTG
>JABMCL010001704.1:15000-40000 GCA_018857735.1 Alviniconcha marisindica | reverse complement strand
CGTTGGCGTTGTTGGATTTTCTTTCTCTTGCTTCGGTTCTCCTTTAACTGTACAACAGGAGAGGAATTTTCAGCACAGGCTGTATGCGTCTGATTGAGTGTACGGAACTTTTTGTGTTTTGGATCATTTTTTTTTTTTTTTTTTAATGTAAAGGTGGGGCTTGTTAGTAGTGGCTAATGTTGAGGAACTCAGTCAAGACACTTTCTGTCGCTACAAAAAAAAAAAAAAAAAAAAAAAGCGAGGATGTCACATCCCATTTTCAGTTATTCTCGTTCCTCTCCCTCGGACACTGTGATACGCTGCATTGGCTTCGGTTCTCCTTTAACTGTACAACAGGAGAGGAATTTTCAGCGCAGGCTGTATGCGTCTGATTGAGTGTACGGCGCTTACTTGGCGTTGTTGGATTTTCTTTCTCTTGCTTCGGTTCTCCTTTAACTGTACAACAGGAGAGGAATTTTCAGCGCAGGCTGTATGCGTCTGATTGAGTGTACGGCGCTTACGTTGGCGTTGTTGGATTTTCTTTCTCTTCGCTCCTTCCAGCGCCGGGCGGGCGAGACACCGGAGCTCCTCCTTCCTCGCCTTCCCCTCGACCGCAGGTGCCGGTGTCTCCGGCCGACCGTGACCTTCCTGACACCATGACCTCTCCCCCGCCTCTGCCCCCCATCGGAGATCGCGCCGCGTCAGCGTCGTTGTCGTTGAATAATGATGAGCCAGGTTTGTTGCCTGTGTAAAAGTGTGTGTGTGTTTTTTTCACTTTTTGTGCATGTTTTTGTGTGTGTGTGTGTGTGTATGTGGGTGTTTGGTTGTGGGTGTGTGGTTGTTTGTGTGTGTGTGTGTGTGTGTGTGTGTGTGTGTGTGTGTGTGTGTGTGGTTGTTTTTGTGCATGTGTGTGTTTGGTTGTGGGTGTGTGGTTGTTTGTGTGCATGTGTGTGTGGTTGGTTGTGGGTTGGTTGTTGTGGTGTGTGTGTGTGTGTGTGTGTGTGTGTGTGGTTGTTTTTGTCTGTGTGTGTTGGTGTGGGTGGTTGTTTGGTGTGGTGTGTGTGTGTGTGTGTTTGTTTTTGTGCATGTGTGTGTTTGGTTGTGGGTGTGTGGTTGTTTGTGTGCATGTGTGTGTGGTTGGTTGTGGGTGTGTGTGTGGTTGTTTTTGTGCATGTGTGTGTGTTTGGTTGTGGGTGTGTGGTTGTTTGTGTGTGGGTGTGGTTGTAGGTGTGTGGTTGTTTGTGTGCATGTGTGGTTGTTTGTGTGCATGTATGTGTGTGTGTTTGGTTGTGGGTGGGTGGTTGTTTGTGTGTGTGGTTGTGTGCGTGTGTGGTTTTGTGTGTGTGTGTGGTTGTAGGTGTGTGGTTGTGTGTGTGTGTGGTTGTAGGTGTGTGGTTGTGTGTGTGTGTGGTTGTGTGCGTGTGTGGTTTTGTGTGTGTGTGTGGTTGTAGGTGTGTGGTTGTGTGTGTGTGTGGTTGTAGGTGTGTGTTTGGCTGTGGGTGTGTGGTTGTTTGTGTGTGTGTGTGTGTGTGGTTGTAGGTGTGTGGTTGTTTGTGTGCATGTGTGGTTTGTGTGGTTGTTTGTGTGCATGTGTGGTTGTTTGTGTGCATGTGTGTGTGTGGTTGTGTGTGCATGTGCGTGGTTGTGTGCATGTCTGTGTGTGTGCACGTGTGTGGTTGTGCGTGCATGTGTCTGTGTATGTGTTTGTGCGTGCATGCAGGTGTGTGTGTGTGTGTATGTGTGTGCATTTCTAGTTGTGTGTGCCGGCAGACAAAAACACAACCCTTTTTGAATTGACTCAATTCCTCTTCAGAACCACCTCAGAGTCCCCCCGGGTCATCGATGTACCAGTCGACGATGCACGACCTGGAGGAGGGCCCCATGGTCAAGGCTGTCACACGGACGTCTTCGCAGCTTACCACCTCACTGCTGACCGATGAGGAAGAGGACTAAGTTCCAGACTTGCAAGAACTCAAAGACAAACACAGGAACATGGACGTCTTCGCAGCTTAAATTACCACTGCACTGCTGACCGACAAATACAGAGGACAAGGTTCTAGACTTGCCACAACTAAAAAACAAACACAGGAACACGGACGTCTTCGCAGCTTAAATTACCACTGCACTGCTGACCGACAAATACAGAGGACAAGGTTCCAGACTTGCCACAACTAAAAAACAAACACAGGAACATGGACGTCTTCGCAGCTTAAATTACCACTGCACTGCTGACCGACAAATACAGAGGACTAAGTTCCAGAAATTGCAAGAACTAAAAGACAAACACAGGAACATGGACGTCTTCGCAGCTTAAATTACCACTGCACTGCTGACCGACAAATACAGAGGACTAAGTTCCAGAAGTTGCAAGAACTAAAAGACAAACGCAGGAACATGGACGTCTTCGCAGCTTAAATTACCACTGCACTGCTGACCGACAAATACAGAGGACAAGGTTCCAGACTTGCAACAGCTAAAAGATAAACACAGGAATTTGGGGAGACAAGATGGCACAGCCGCTAATGGTGTCTTGATGGTGATGCGGACTAGTTTCAAAACGTGCAAGAATATAAGCTTAAGAACTTTCCAGACAAGCTGACAGGTTTGCTGATCTGATGACGAACAGGACTACCTTCCAAATGTGCATAAATAACCACAAGAACTTTCAGGGCAAGCTGACAGATTTGCTGATTAATATCTGATGATGAAGAAGACTAGGTTCAAACTGTGTAAAAACAGCCGTAAGAACTTCCCGGACAAGATGACAGATTTACTGATGATGAAGACTAGGTTCAAACTGTGTAAAAAAAAAAACCAGCCATAAGAACTTCCTGGACAAGATGACAGATTTACTGATCATGAAGAAGACTAGATTCAAACTGTGTAAAAAAAAAAAAAATTAAAGCCATAAGAACTTCCCAGACAAGATGATAGATTTACTGATGATGAAGAAGACTAGATTCAAACTGTGTAAAAACAACCAGCCATAAGAACTTCCCAGACAAGATGACAGATTTACTGATGATGAAGAAGACTAGGTTCAAACTGTGTAAAAAAAAACATCCATAAGAACTTCCCACACGACAGATTTACTGATGATGAAGAAGACTAGGTTCAAATTGTGTTTAAAAAAAAAAAAAAACAGCCATAAGAACTTCCAGGACAAGATGACAGATTTACTGATGATGAAGAAGACTAGGTTCAAACTGTGTAAAAAAAAAAAAAAAAAGCTGTAAGAACTTCCCAGACAAGATGACAGATTTACTGATGATGATGAAGACTAGGTTCAAATTGTGTAAAAAAAAAACAGCCGTAAGAACTTCCCGGACAAGATGACACGTATGTGGATTAATATATATGCTGACGAAGAGAACTGGATTCTGCAATGTGCAAAAATAACCATGAAGAACCTGGGAGCATGTTTATGAGGTTTCGATGTTGTAGATGCATGGAATGTGATCTTTTTTTCTTTTCTTCTGGCCTTGTTTTTTTCTCTCCCCTTTTCTCCTTGTCTGGCGGCAGAACAATCCATCAGTTGACCCGCAGCGACTCACCGAAAGAACAACTTTGGGACAGGGTAAAAAGAGTTTCCGTCGGATGACGAAGAGGACAAGAACGACATTCAAAGTGTGATGAGAACGAGACTCAAAAATGTGACGAGAGAACACGATTCAAAAATGTGCAAAAATAACCACAAGAAATCTGGGACCATATGACAGACTGCGTAGCGGTCACAAGGTGAAAACCTGTAGCATGCGGATGTATGGTACAATGATAAACACCTGACGGGCCAAAAGTGTCCGAGCATTTTGTGATGGGGAGTAAGACAGAAGTCTTTAGACCAGAAAACCCATTCCATAAATAAATCTGTGGTCTTAAAGCAGAAGAGTTTCGTGATGCAGAATAAGACAGACAGACCTGTTGATCATGTTGACAGACTTCAGTCCTTAGACTAAAAAAATCCATTCCATAATCTGTGATCTTAAAGCAGAAGAGTTTTGTGATACAGAATAAGAAAGACAGACCTGTTGATCATGATGACAGACTTCAGTCCTTAGACTAAAAAATCCGTTCCATAATCTGTTATCTTAAAGCAGAAGAGTTTTGCGATACAGAATAAGAAAGACAGACCTGTTGATCATGTTGACAGACTTCAGTCTTTAAGACTAAAAAATCCATTCCATAACCTGGATCTTAAAGCAGAAGAGTTTTGTGATACAGAATAAGAAAGACAGACCTGTTGATCATGTTGACAGACTTCAGTCTTTAAGACTAAAAAATCCATTCCATAATCTGTTATCTTAAAGCAGAAGAGTTTCCTGATGCAGAGTAAGAAAGACAGACTTCAGTTCTTAGAACAGAAACCCATTCCATGAATGGATCTGTGATCCGAATTTTTTTAAACAAAAAATCATGATGCAGAGTAAGAAAGTCTCGAGTTCTTAGACCAGGAAATCTTTACCATTAAACAAATCACGCCTGATCTGAAAACTAAAGAGTTTTAGCATTCAGTGAATTCATTTAAGATCAAAAGATCTGAGCATTCAGGGAGAAAAGAAAAAAAATCTGCTGTTTGTTCAAAGTGACAATAAAACTCAGTTTTCAGTTAGAATGATTGTCATTTCCTGGCACTTTTTAGACAAATTATGTAACAGAAAACAGGACAGATAGATAACTGATTTTTAGCGCCCAGTCAACCCTGGCAGTTATAACAGGAAAATTGTATAATGTGCAAAGAATACCACAAAGTGATGTCACTGGAGAAAATGATATCAATGGATAAAGTGATGTCATTGGACAAAGTGATGTCACTGGGCAAAGTGATGTCATTGGACAAAGTGATGTCACTGGACAAAGTGATGTCATTGGGCAAAGTGATGTCATCAGGCAGAATATGCCATCACTCAGTCAGAATTAAGAATTCCATGAGTGGTCAGTTTTAAAATGACAGTTTCAGAGGAGGTGGGGGGCCATACTATGAAGCATTATTGATAACACTGCTGATATCGATGAAAACACTGCTATTATTGAAAACACTGCTGATATTAATGAAAACATTGCTATTATTGAAAATGCTGCTGATATTAACCAAAACACTGCTGACATCAATGAAAACACTGCTATTATTGAAAACACTGCTGATATCAATGAAAACACTGCTATTATTGAAAACTGCTTATATCACTTCTGCAGCCTTATAATTTCAGAAAAGCATACTGCTGATCAGTACCGTCCATTTTACATGCTGCTTGAGTCGATCCTTTTTACATTGTTTACACTTACAGCAGGATCAAGTCCATACAAAATATTTTTTTAGATTGTGGTTTTTATTTTAGTGATTTCAACCGTCCGTTGTTTTTTGTTTGTAACTTTTGCATTAACAGTGATTTTGTGAATATGTTGTAGTACATGTATTAAGGACTGCGACTGTGATATTTTGGGGATCAACTATTTCAGTTTCATACATTACGCACTGCATTTAATGCCTGTTTGCTGTACATACCTAGTTCACGTGTAAGAGAAGTTGACCCATGCCTGTTTGCAAGAATGTTGCACCGTTATGAATGTTTACTGAACTTTGAAATAAGTCTTATCCGCAAACGTACCTTAGTTGGTAGTTTTATAATTATGAGGTTACATGCTGTTGATAAAAATATTTAAAAGGGAACTCTGTCCAAAGTGCTCCTTCCCTTTGGTTCCCCTTTAACTTGGTCCATTTCTACCAGTAGAGCCTTCCCTTCGGTTCCCCTTTAACTTGGTCCATTCCTACCTGTAGGGCCCTAAATGTTCCTTCCCTTCGGTTCCCCTTTAACTTGGTCCATTCCTACCAGTAGAGCCCTTCCCTTCAGTTCCCCTTTAACTTGGTCCATTCCTACCAATAGGGCCATAAGTGATTCTTCCCTTCAGTTCCCTTTAACTTGGTCCATTCCTACCAGTAGAACCCTAAGTGCTCCTTCCCTTCGGTTCCCCTTTAACTTTCATTGTACTTCGCTCTCAACTACGCTATCCCTACATTTGATTGTGGGGCTGTAAAAACCCACATTTTTCACACCAAGGCTGTACGTTTCATTTTACGTTTGCGAAGCGACTGGTTTTGTGGCTTGACTTGACAAAGAGTTTTATATACAGTATGAGAAGAGGTTTGACGTGCGTTTGCTTACGACCCGAGATCGACTGTCCTGAGGTGACCCTGCGTGGTTGACAGGACGTTAAAATCCAGTCACTAACTAACGCAGCAAAAGTGGGGGTTCTTACAGACCCGCAGCTTAGGGACTGTATCACTGGAAGCATATATTTAATTGTTCATCTGTTTACCCAAATAATTGATCAGTATTTTGCGTGCTCACGTCTTGCGATGTGTTTGAGGAATACCTGAAGTTTCACGAGAAAAGTTGTGACAGTTTAGGAGCTTTGGGCATTTGTATGCAACTCTGGATCTTACGGGACCCACATCAGTCAGCATCCATCTTTCAGATCTATGACTAAACTTAATCAAATGATGAAAAAAAAAAAAGAGTAACTAGTATCAGGTTATAAGAAAACGGCCAGCATTATAATGCTGAGAATTTGTCACTCTCCTCTCACACTTTCTAGCAAGTGATTTTTTAGATTTTTTTTTAAATCCATAGGTGACAGTAAATAGAAGATGTCCACGCAATTTGTTAGGTAAATGAGGAAAATAAAAACCAAAAAATTCAGGATTTTGGGAATGGCTGAATTACTCTGAAATAGACAAATAACGGTCTCATGGAAAATACCACAAAAACTTACTTATTCCTCAAATTGATGTTTTCACTGGTTTTGCTTTTATGGTAAATCAACAACGGTTTTGGAATGAGCTGTCTTGCATGAGTACCTTTCTGACTGATGTCATTTAAAAAATATAAAAACTTTTTTTAAACCATTTCCTTTTTTTGTTACTGTGATGGGGGAAAAAAAGAAGTGTTTTAGAATGAGCTGTCTTGTGTGTATTCCTTTTTTTTTTTGGTTGTCATTTTTTTTTTTTATAAACATTTTTCTTTTTCTACTAGTGCATTTTTTAAATTTATTTTTTGTCTCACCACAGCTGTTGAAATAGTTGGTTGATTGTTTGATTCACGATACTGCTGACCGCGTTTTGTAAATAAACATGTGATACCGAAATTAAGGTTTATCTTTGAATTTGATGTGTGCGTTTCTGCCTGGTCATTGTTAAAATGGCCGGGGAAGAAAAGAAAAAAGAGAACAGACTGGATGGAGGAAGGAGGGGGGTGTCAGAGATATGTGAGTGTGTGTGTGTATATGTCTATGTGTTTGTGTGTACAGGCATATAATGTGTGTGTGTGTGAGAGAGAGAGAGAGAGTGTGTGTGCGTGTTTGTGTGTATGTGCGCGTGTTTGTGTGTATGTGTGCGTGCATATATGTGTGTGTGTGTGTGTGCACATACAAGTGTCTGTATTAAATAAAAATGCCCTCATTACCCAACATCGATCTCTTCCCATCTCACTTTGCCATTCAAACATTTGCCACGCACATCGTCAGCATTTTCTTTTACAAGCATCAGACGGTTATTTCACATTTCGATTATCCTTTTTCTCTCACGTTCTGTTCGGACATTATCTTCGAAAGTTTACAGTAGTGCATATGTGTGTGTGTGTGTGTGTGTGCACATACAAGTGTCTGTGTTAAATCAAAATGCCCTCATTACCCAACATCGATGTCTTCCCATCTCACTTTGCCATTCAAACATTTGCCACGCACATCATCAGCATTTTCTTTTACAAGCATCAGACGGTTATTTCACATTTTGATTATCCTTTTTCTCTCATGTTCTGTTCGGAAATCATCTTCGAAAGTTTACAGTAGTGATGATCCAGGCTTAGGCTGTCAAAATGAAACGTGATCAGATACAGGCTCCAAAGGAGTAAGCAACTTCATGTTTTACGCCCTGTCGGCCATTAATAATAACAACATACATTTATCACGCGCTCGTCAACGCCCTGAGCGCTCGCATCATTCATATTAACCTAAACACAATATACGTATGTAGAGGACAGCCCTACCAGAACAATTTACATAAGGCATTATATGGACACACACACACACACACACACACATACACACACACACACACACACACACACACGTACACACACACACACACAAAATGACTGTAGCAGAAACTGGTTACTGATATTAGTTGGGGCGGAAATACTGTGAGAAGAGGAATGTTTTCAGTTTGGCTTTAACAGTTTAAAAGATGACAGGGTTGCCATTGCATCTATGGTTACATCACAATAACAGCTGCAAAGGAAATACAGCACTGATTTAATTGAAAATATTTTAAGATTGTTATTATTAATATTAATATTATAAAAATTGAAAATATTTTAAGATTGTTATTATTAATATTAATATTATAATATATATATATATGTATATAATTGCTTGCAGTTTTACAAGTTTTAGTGGGACATAGACTATGTTGTACAGTAATTTTTACAAGGCAGACTCCGTACCGTTCGCAGAAAGGCCGTTTCGATGTGATATATGCCGCTTTATCATCAATCGGACCTTTCACGTGTTTATTTATTCATCACTGATGCTCCCCACCCCCACGCCCCCCACTGTTTGCTGTTGTTGCTGTAATATAACTTGTCATTTCTGGACTGGCGTGAATTATAATACATACAGTATGTGTAAGTGAGCATACTTGGCACCCTGAACCATTCTACTTCAGAAACATTGACACCTGACAATAAATTTGCAATTTCCAAGCTCAGCATCCATCAGTGCTGTTTCCTCCTTCGGATTTTAGATCTAATTATGTTCCATGTTTGACATCTGACAGGTAACCTGGATTTTGTATCTAACCATGTTCCGTGTTTGACATCTAACAAGTAAATTGGATATTGCACCTAATCATGTTCTATGTTTGACATCTAACAAGTAAATTGGATTTTGCATCAAATTATGTTCCACGTTTTCCGTGTTTGACATCTAACAAATCTATATTGTTCACAATATTATACATTATTATATATTTAGTTATTTGCCAAAAAAGCCTGGATCATCTGACATTGTAAACTTATAAAATACAAGGTTACTTAAAAGTAAAAGGTGTGAAACATCAAAAGCACACAAACACTTAAAACTGAAAACTATTAAAATTGCACACTTTTCACTGACACTATATATTTAATATTATTGTGTGTGTGTGTGTGTGTGTGTGTGTGTGTGTGTGTGTGTGTGTGTGTGTGTGTGTGGGTGTGTGTGTGTGTGTGTTTGTGTGTGGGGTTGTGTGTGTGTGTTGTGTGTGTGTTTTTGTTTTTGTGTGTGTGTGTGTGGGGTGTGTGAAGTGTGTGTGTGTGGTGTGTGTTTTGTGTGTGTGTGTGTGTTGAGAGTGTGGTGTGTGTGTGTGTGTGTGTGGGGTGGGGTGTGTGTTTTGTGTTTTGGTGTTTTGTGATCAAAAAACGTCCCGCTCACCGGTATTTTCTTTGAAAAAGCATCAGCGGGTTTATTTCACTTTTCCCAAACGAAAAAAGAAACGATGATTCAAAACAACCGGGCCCCTCTTTCATCTAAAAGTTTTTTTTGGACGTCCAAAATCGGAAATTTAAAAACCAAACACCACTTCCCACACCCCCCTCTCACACACAAAACCCCCACACCCCCCCCCCCCCCCCCCAAAACCCCCCCCCCCCCCACCCCCCCCACACCCCCTTTTTCCCCACCCCACACACCACACACTCCCCACACGCACAGCCCACACACTCTCAAACACACCCCACACTCTCACACACCCCACAAAACCACACACTCACACACACACACACCCCCCCCAAACACCTCACACACACACACACTCTCCACACAACACACACACACCCCTCTCCCACACACACACATCCACCCACTCACATGTACATCTGTACACTCACCATCCATGCATGCACAAAATATGCAGTCACAAGTCACACATGCAGTCACGTATATATTTATATTACTAATTTGCCAAAAGGGGGGCCCGGAAATGGGTGATTTGGGTTGTGCTGAGAATAAAAGATGTTTAAAAAAATATTTTGCCCATTAGTGTGGGTTGAATGTGTGTGAAAATGAACGAGGATATGGGTTAAAATAATACAGCGAAATTTTAAAGGGGCTTTGGGAAAATGTCCGTTAAAGTGTGATTTTACTGCTAAAATTAAACCCACGAAAAGGGGACAGTGGCACAGAGCCCGTCTCTGTGGGCTTTTTGGTTAAAGAAAAAAAGGGAAAAAAGTTATTTTTATCACATCTGTTATTTCGGGGAAAGACCCTTTTTTTACAAGATCCTTTGCATCAAAAAAACTTCCAACAAATTATGCTTTTGCCCAAAAAGCGGGTATCAAACCTTTATTTGATCGGAGGGTCATCGTGTCGTAATACCAAAACCCGCAAACTTTCGACAACAACTAAAAACAACTCTGACCCTTGCCCCATGAGCGGAAGTGACGTCAAATGCACATCAGACTCGCGGTCAATCATTCAGCAGCTTTGAAAAGATTTAACCAAACAATTTTTGGTTACTTTAAACAAAATTTGCCGCTCCTCAAATTTGTCGTAAGATATGACGTCCGACTATTAACAATTTGTGAGCGAAAAACAAAACATTATAGGTTTACATTTGTCAACAAACACGAAGGTACCACGTGCCCTTTCCCCGGTCACATTTGTTTTTGAATTGCGTCGAAGGAATCTTCTGCTGCAAAACTTTTGAAAGGTCTCGCAATTATTTTTTGTGGGGGTGACGCCCGCCCATTTTTGGGAGGGTCCGTTTCCAATTTTACCCCTTTTTATTTTATTAAATCGCTAGTTTATTTTATTTGATGATCTTTTGTTTTCCCGGGTTAGAGCGCGTAGGACGAAGTGTCTTTTTTAAAGGCAAAGGGGGAGATTTGCGGTGGCTACGTTGTGCTAGTATCGCAATGAAGAATTATATTGCAGCATGAGTTCTTCCTGTAATTTGGACGTCCGATCACCATGTGGCGTAAAACTAACTTCCAGTTGAAACAGGGGCAGACATTTGTAAAATATGACGTTGCCATCCCAACATTGATAGTTTTTCGTTTGACAAGATCGCCTTTGGGGAAATGGGGGGGCCCCCAGTAATAACTTTAAAAAAAATATTAAAAAATTAGAAGGATTAAGTCTTTCGGACGTCAGGGTTACCCCAAAAATTTGGTGCTGATGACATTTGCCCACCTTTTTTTTTTAAATTTTTTTTGTAAGGCTCCCAAAAAAAATTTTTCGAGGGGTTTAGTAAGTACTCCAGATTTTTTTTATTTGCTTTTTTTGGTTTTATTTTATTTTATACTTTTAATTTTATTGAATTTTTCCCATTGTATTTTATGGATACATTATGTTTTTTGGATGGGTTTTTTTTGGGTTGATGTGTTTTTTGTTGGTTGTTAATGTCTTATTTCAGACCAATAACTGTGACATGACCAGGAGTAGGAAAAATTGCCCCTGCTATGAGCATGACCTTGATCATCAACTCCTCATTCAGTAGCAGCACTGTCCTGAAGATTGGAGAACCACACTTATCACACCGGTCTTTAAGAATGCTACCATTCAAAAAATTTTTGACCAATTTCCTTCACAAGTGTCGTCTGCAACTAGTGCAAGATCCTCGCATATTGTCCCTCATAGCATCATCAAATAAGACAACATCATCCCTAGCTCCTGGGCAACCCCTTGGGTTCGATGGTTGCTTTATTTTAATGTTTTAAACCCCCAAATCCTTGGCCCCCAATCAAATAAAATCAGTGAACCCCCGCACATGACTTTCAGGGAGGGAAACTGGTAGAAAAACCCTTTTGGGTGGGAAATTTTTCCCCGGGCCTGCTTTTTACAAGTTGTCCCAATTATGGGATCACCGGGAGAAACAAAAAACATAGATCCCCAAAAGCTTCCTGAGAGAAACAACGCTGTCATGTTTTATGGTTATTTTTGTCGAACTTTGTCCCATGGGGCTCAGAGGGGCCTTGGGGAGTGGGTTTTTGGGGCCCCAAAAATTTTTTTGGGCCTATACAATCAAATGACCTAGCTGCCACAACAGCCTCCTCCAGACTGAGACTGTTTGAAGATGACACCCCTCTGCCCGTGCCCCCTCTCCACAGCTGAAGATCCCAAACAATACTCCAAAATGATCTAAAAAATTTCTGTATGGGTAATGAGAAAGCAGATGGAACATGTGCTTCTACCCGGACAGATGTGACATCCTAAGTGTTACTAAAAGCAAGAGGAAACACTACCATGCTCTGCATGGCCAGATGCTCAAGTCAGTCAACAGTACTCATTTTTTGGGGGTCACACTGACCTCAGACGCCACCTGGGAGACACATCAACATCACCCAAAAAAGCAAGCAGGACCCTGGGTTCGGGGGAAAAACCCTGAAGAACAGCACCTCTTTAATAAAAGGCAAGGCCTACAAGGCAGTTGTCACACCCCGTCCTGGAATATGCAAGCTCTATCTGGCACCCAAACAACCCAAACCCGATCAACCGCCTAGAGTCTGTACAGCAAAAGGCAGCATGGTTTGGGAAAACCCCAGAGAGGGTGCAGGATATCCCCCCCCCCCCCCCCCCCCCGGGGTCCCAAAATGCTGACTGGCTGACTAGGCTGACCATATCTCCAACATAGGTGCAGGAAAGCAAGACTGGGGAACTTTTATAACTTCCACCATCACCATGGCTCCATAGCCACTGACACCAAGTGAATAACAGGTGACTATCCCAGTATCACGGGGGCCCATCATTCCCATTCCCCGTTATACCCAGTGCCCTCCTGTCAAGTGTTTCTCCTTTTGGAAATTTTCCCTTTTTTCCCAAGCAATCAAAGGGTTGGAATTTACCTCACTGAGGATGTTTGGGTGCTGGGCCCACCCTTAAAACTTTTTGTTCCTCTTCCAAAATTTTAGTACCTTCCGGGGTAGGCCATGCCCCCCAAGTAAGTAGTGTTTTATGATGGCTAGGGCTAGGGCTGTGCCGGGCGGGTTTTTCCCCCCGGGAAGCAGCTGGATTGGGCCTAGTTGGAGATGTGAATACACAAAATTTAGTGTTGTTTCATGTTCGTTTGTAAGAGTTTTTCTTATTTCTGTGGTTTTTTAAAAGGGGAAAAATTTAAGGTGCAGTTTTTTTTTTATACTGTAGGGGGTTTTATGGTGTTTTTTGACTTCTGTTTAAAAGTTGTTTTTTGACTGAATATGAGATAGCCAGTTGGAAGTGCTCAACAGGGTTACAATGCTATAATTACAAGCCAATTGTATGTAATCCTATCAAAAAAAGGGAAATTGCATGCAGTACTCTGGATCTAAGGGACATACTACTTTTCTACATTATGTGTATTTTTATAGCTGAAGAGAAAGTTTAATTTTTGTATTTTCAAGTCTTATTACTGGCCCCAAGCGATGTTCGAAAAATTTTTTTATTCTGCAGTAAAAAAAAAGCCAAAATCATAAGTTGAATGTAGCACTGTGTTTAAAATATGTTTTTTTCATTTGTAGGTTTAAAGAAATGTAGAATCTTCAATAATTATTGTACTGTCAAGTCAAAAATTTATGACATTGTCATACTTTGCGTAATGCTGATGTTCGACACTTTTTTTTGTAGTTTTTTTGTGCTATGTCAAGAAAAAAAAAAAATTTTCCCCAAAAATGACTTTCCAGTGTGTCTTTTACCTACGCTAGAATGTCTAAACGAAAGGGGAAAAATTTGTGTTTTTTTTTTTAAAAAAAAAGGTAAAAAATTTTAAATTTTGTGGATGTCAGGTAATTTCGACAAACAGTACAAGCCCTATTTTTGTTTAAAAAGTCAGGTGTTCCAATTTTAAAAAATTTTGAGGAAACCTTAAACGTTTAAAATGGGGTTTGGGGAAAAAAAATAATAATTTTTCCAGCCATACAGTTTGCACTTTTTTTTTCCCCAATCCATGACATCCGACTTTTAAAACATTTTCATCTTTTAAAGCTCGTTTTTTCCAAAAACTAATAAAGTCGTTATCTTCCACTTTGGAGTGATGATTACCAATATAGTAAACATTTTAAAAACCTACTTTTCCTTTTACTTTATTTCAAAACTTTTTTCCCCCTACTGTGTCCTCTTTTCATGCACACCTTTTTTTGGGACTTAGTTCCCTATATATATTTATATATATATATAAAATATATATATTATATATTTTTATTGGTTTCCTTTCAATTTATGGAACTCTCAGTCTCCCCACACATCCATGCACCCACAAGCAACACATCCATGCACACACCCTACAATGACATCACAAATTTGTGCACACCCTACAAGAAACCATGCACACGTACAAAGACATACACACACCCATACAAGACAGACACCCCCCCTCCCAAAGACATCACATTCCATGCACACCTACAATGACATACACAAATTTGTGCACACAAAACAAAGACATACACAAAAATCCATGCACACTTTCTGGGCATACACACCCCATACAATGACAGCACACCCCCATACAAAGACATACACATCCCTGCACACACATACAATGACATACACAAAATTTTTTGCACCCATTTCAATGACATACACCTCCATGCAAAACGTTTCAATGACATACACACCCCCCATACAATGACATACACTCCATGCACACACATACAAAGAAATACCCCAAATTCGTGCACAAATTTTTTAAAAACATACACACATCCATGCCAAAAACAAAAACAACCCCCACCCCCCCCCCCCCCCCCCCCCCCCCCCCAAAACTATTTCACCCCAATCACACACATCGATGCACACACACACACACACACACACACCACATGCACACAAAGGAAACAGATGACGGAAACACAGAAGAATCTCCACTGGTTTCCCCAAATTATATATTATACGTGTGTGTGCGTGCATGCGTGTGCGCATGCATGCGTGTGTCCATGCATGCGTGTGTGCATGTATGCGTGTATGTACACGCGCACTCCCTGCAAGGAATAGGATAGACACAGAGTGTTCAACAGAACAAACCCAAAATAGGACAAACCCAAAAGTCTAACGCTGCAAGTCCATTTCAGCAGCGTAGCGGCAGCGCGCGAGCGTCAGCAATGATGACAAAAACTGGGAAAACAGAAAACTGGAAACGATGTCCAATTTCTAATTTTATGTGTGTGGTGTGATGTGGTGGCGGCGTTACTAAAACCTCTGGACACGTAACGATTCATGCCGCGCAGAATCGTTACCCTTGATTGACTGATTGATGATCACTTATATAGCGCTATTCTCCGCTCTCTTGAGCAGACTCACTGCGCTCGCATGCGGTTCTACGTGAGTGACAAGCTTTTTTATAGCGCGTGTTTTTCTAATATCCACCGAAGTGTACTTACAACGCTGGCATGGCTGGTGCCACATGAAACTGCAGAACCATGCCACACAGAATTATGCTGCGCTGAATTATTCTATGCAGATTCGTGCCACACAGATCAACAAACAAGGGAGTTAACTCGTGTTCAAAAGATGTCACAGGAACGCAACAACAACAAGGACCTGAGTTGCCTACAGTGACTCTCAGGAGGATCACCTAGCATGCCAGTAATTTGTGCACGACCTGGGTTCATAATGTATGCATGGTGACCACATCAAGTTAAAAGCGGATAACCCCAATCTTCTACAGGGTTCCTAACTCTGGCTCTCCTTTCACATGCATGAGTCGCCAACAGCCTCCGAAACAGCGACTGGATTTGGTTTATCTTTAGATTGTGAACGACCCTCGATTTACCAATAATGCAATGGGTGTGACGTCAAGAACTTGGATGCGGTGTGACAACAGTTCAGGTTCAAACGATTCAATGCAAATTGTAGCACAGTATGTCAGCGACCTACGACCCCCTGAACAGTCAAGATTTTCTCATCTCTTCACTGTGCGCGTTGCTTGTAACGCGTCTCGATGCAGGGATCCAAATGTTTGTGAATAACTTGCGGTTTTCAGTGGCAATGGTACGCGGGCTGGTGTTGGTCTGTGCAAGTGTTTGTTTTCTCATCATCAGTTCGGTAGTAGCCTTTGTTGGTAATGGCAGCATCAAAGCCGCCGTTCATGAACGCATTTTTACGTTAAAAACTTATATAATATAATATATATATAAGCTTTCAGCGCTTATTAAAGCAGTTTAACTTTGAAATGCAATTAAACCAGCTGGACAACCCTATTTACGCTTCATGCAAGCCAGTGTTTTTTAGTGCCATCACAGTTTAGAAGATTAAAAAAAAAAATTATGCAGTTAGGAGGGCTATTTACGCATCGCGCACATGGGCCCAGCACATAAACTCGGCCACAGACTCGCAGGTCCACAGACGCCACGCAGACATTCATATTTTCTAGGCTCCTAGTTTCTGCCATCACTGCTGCTATCATGTCTCCACTTGCTGCTCGTTTTAAGCTGCGTAAAATTAGTTTCGTATAGTCAGAATGCTAAGTGTGTGCGGGTGCCTCTATGACTCTGTGTGTGTGTGTGTGTATGTGAGTGTATGTGTGTGTGAGTGCGCGCGCGCGCACCTGTGTGTGTGTGTGTGTGTGTGAGTGTGCGTGCATGTGTACGTGTACGTGTGCATGCATGTGTACGTGTGTGTGCATGTGCGTGTGTACGCGCTCAGAATAGTGTCTACGGACAAGATTTTGCGCTTTACAAAGAAGCTAATTATTATTATTATTACGCCAACTCTACACAACTAGTGCTGCCGCACTGCTGATACGGAATCACACCTGAACAACAATCACAGGCCCTGAGCGTAAACAAAACGTCTGATGAGCTCAGAATAACATAATTCACAGAATCATACTAATTATACCCCCACGGGTACCTGGTGACATAACTCTGTGGGTTACAAGGGTCCACTTTGGCAGACGCAAATCAACCAGCCGTCAACTTCAGCTCCCAGCAAGAGATTCCGATTCCACTGTCTGGGTTCCCGACGCTGGACGATCAAGTTTCACCCCGGGGCTCCCGCCACCGGTCGGTGGCCCCGCCGGCGTCGAGCCCAAAGCTTTCGAAGGGAAACTGGTTTCTGAATCTGTCACTGGGCTCCCATCGTGACCAGCCACTGAGTCTGAGGTTTCCGCCTGAGAAGCGATGCCAGCATCCGTCCCCACCCCTCCATTCTCGCCAAGGCAGCCCCCAGGTTCTGGGGCTCCCGCCTGGGAGCGACAAACGCTGTGATGAACTGAGAACGACAAGGCTCCAGCCTCGGTGTTCAAATGCCTCTCGGGGCTTTTTTCCAGTTCACAGACAGGTTTCCCATCCACTGCCTGTGAGCGACAACTGCTGTGATGAACTGAGAACGACAAGGCTCCAGCCTCGGTATTCAAATCCCTTTCAGGGCTCTCTTTCGGTCCGTCGATGGGTCTCTCACCTCCCACCCGAGAGTGAAGGCTGGTGTCGGATTCCGATTCCACCTCCGACTCAGAGCTCACGTCACGGTCATCCCCTGAGAATAAGGCACCCACCTGAACCGCGTCAACTCCGGCGCCCACCTCGGGGCCGTCGCTGCGGCACGCAGTCAACAACCCGTCGCGGTGCACCTTCTTCATGTGCTGCCGGACGAGGTAAGCTTTGGGGAAGGCCGCCGAGCAGTGCTCGCACTTGTGCGGCTCGTCGCTCCCGTGGACCCTGGCGTGCTGCTTGAGCTTGGAGGCGGTGCGGAACTCGGCCGGGCAGTGCGGGCACTTGCACGGCTTCCGCCCCTGGTGGCACAGCATGTGGATCTTGAGCGCCGGCGACTGGCGGTACGCCCGGGGGCACAGCTGGCACTTGTACGGCTTCTCTCCGGTGTGGACCAGCCTGTGCTTCTTGAGGCCGGACGGGGTCCAGTACTCCGCCGGGCACTCCTCGCACTTGAACGCTTTCGCCTCCGAGTGGCTGAACATGTGCGACTTGAGGGCGGCTGGGTGCCTGAAGGTGGCCGCGCACCGCTCGCAGCGGTAGGGCCGCTCGTCGCTGTGCACCCGCATGTGGCTCTTGAGGTGCGAGGCCGTCCGGAACCGGCACGAGCACAGCTCGCACACGTAGGGCTTCTCGCCGCTGTGGTAGGTGAGGTGGCGCCGCAGGCCCGAGGGGTTGGTGAAGGTGGACGGGCACCGGTCGCAGCAGTAGGGCCGCTCCTGGCTGTGCACGCCCTTGTGGATCTGCAGCGTGGAGAAGCGGGCGAAGGAGGCCGGGCACTGGTCGCAGGGGTAGGGCTTCTCGCTCAGGTGGGTCTTCAGGTGGGCGTTGAGGTTAGACTGGCGGCTGAAGACGGAGGGGCACACCTCGCACCGGAAGCGCCGCTCCTGCCCGTGGCGCCGGTGCACGTGGCGCTGCAGGTCGCGGGGCACGGCGAACACCTCCTGGCACAGCTGGCAGGGGTGGAGCTGGATGTCCGGGTGGCCCGTCAGGTGCTTCTTCAGGTACTGCAGGCGGGTGAAGGTCGAGCCACAGCGGTCGCACTTGTAGCGTTTCTCGCCCGTGTGCATGACCACGTGGCGCATGAGCCGCGAGAAGTGGTCGAAGGTCTTGAAGCAGGCGCCGCAGCGGTACGACTTGTCCCCGACCCCGTGCAGTGCCATGTGCTCATTCAGCTGCGCCGGCACCACGAACGCCACGGCGCACGCTCCACACTCGTAGATGTTCCTCTTCCCGGCTTGGATTTTTGCGCCACCCTCAAAGTGCACGGGTAAGGCCTGCATGGCGTCCGCGTTGTTGGGGTCATCCTCCGAGGAGCACGAAAGTGCCGCCGTCGGCTGCGTGACCGTGGTTGTCAACACGTTTCTCTTCCTGCGGGCTTTTCCCCCCTCCGCCCTCGACACACAATCACCATCAGCTTCACGCTTGACGGTTTCACTCGCTGCGCCCGCGGAAAACCTAGCGGCTTCCCGTTCTGTTTCCGGGCTTGTTTTCAGGTTTCTCTCCGGCGAGCGCTGACTTGAGTGAGTTCTCCAGCAGCGCTCATAGTCCGAACTCTCCGGCTCCGTTTTCACCCTCACGCTCCGCTCTCCCTCGTCCACCCCTGGCTCCGGGCCTTGTGGTGGGACGGATGCTGCTTGCGGAGATTTTCTCAGCGGTGGCGGGGACTTTCCCGTGACGCCGACCGAGGCGTGAGGTGGACCACGCAGGAGGTCACCAGTCCTCGTCGTGCCACCATCACCGTCAGCGTTACCCTCACCAGCGCCCGTCTCCAGTTTCACCGCCGGTGAAGGACAAGCGGTTTGCGACTTTGCCGCCAGTGGCCTTTCTCTCCCGTCCTGCTTCCGCCTTCCTCTTTCGCTTGAGCTCTCCTCCGAAAGCCCTCCTGCTGAAGCGCCCACGGAACTGGCAGTTCCGTCTCTGCAGCCGGTTCCTGTGGCGGAGTCTCCCCCTCCTCCCTCGCTGTCCGACTGGACTCGCCTCCACGCCTGGGAATCCATGCCGTCAGGTGAATGCTGGCGCTGGAGCTGAAGACAGGTTCACCGTGGCTGAGGGGGATGTTGAGGACAGAGTTCAGAATCACACTCTGCAGCGGTTACAACAGATTTCACCATGGCTGAGAGGGGCGTTCAGGGGAGAGTTAAGAATCACATTCGGCAGTGGTTGAAGTGGATTTCACCGTGCCTGAGGCGAGTGTTCACACTCACACTCTGCAGCGGTTGAAGTGGATTTCACCGTGTCTGAGGGGAGAGTTCACACTCACCCTCTGCAGCGGTTAAAGTGGATTTCACCGTGTCTGAGGGGAGAGTTCACAATCACACTCTACAGCGCTTGAAGTGGATTTCACCGTGTCTGAGGGGAGAGTTCACATTCACACTCTACAGCGGTTGAAGTGGATTTCACCGTGTCTGAGAGGAGTGTTCACTCTCACACTCTACAGCACTTGAAGTGGATTTCACCGTGTCTGTAGGGAGAGTTCACAATCACACGCTGCAGCGGTTACAACGGATTTCGCCATGCCTGAGGGAAGAGTTCACAATCACACTCTACAGCTGTTGAAGTGGATTTCACCATGTCTGAGGGGAGTGTGCACACTCACACTCTACAGCGCTTGAAGTGGATTTCACCGTGTCTGAGGGGAGAGTTCACACTCACACTCTGCAGCGCTTGAAGTGGATTTCACCGTGTCTGAGGGGAGAGTTCACACTCACACTCTGCAGCGCTTGAAGTGGATTTCACCGTGTCTGAGGGGAGAGTTCACACTCACACTCTGCAGCACTTGAAGTGGATTTCACCGTGTCTGTGGGGAGAGTTCACAATCACACGCTGCAGCGGTTACAACGGATTTCACCATGTCTGAGGGGAGTGTTCACACTCACACTCAACAGCGGTTGAAGTGGATTTCACCATGTCTGAGGGGAGAGTTCACACTCACAGCTGTTGAAGTGGAAGGCCGGGAGTGGGAGCGATAATGAAGATCTGGGTGGACCTGGGCCTCAAGTCACGCTCAAGTGCTGCAAACAGAGCAAATAATAATAATAATAATAATAATAACTGCGGGGTCTTACTCTGAGACTAGAGTGCTCTTTCTCCAATGTGATGCATACATGTATATTTCATACTCAAGAGTCTAGTTAAAAACAACCAACATCAAAACACACGATATACACAAATTTGTCATCAAACATAATGACAAACAGCAGAGCCTGGGGAACCACCTACCCTCCTGATACAGAATATATATATATACATACAGGGGTCGCGCTGCCTTTCGGAGATTTGCGTCAACCGATGCGAAACATTACGTATTTTGCGTTAGTGAAAAATGCGTAGCCTACAACATACACCTTGGACTGAATTAGCACACAAAGTGAAATTGATTGAGTTTACGATCTATAAAGTGAGCAGATGAAAATAGTTAAACGAAAGTCTATCCGTGCACAAAAAAGTGGAAACGTTCAGTAAATATGCCGTTCATAAAGAGTGTGAATAGATCAGAACATAGTACACGGCATGATGAGCAAACGATGTCAGCAAACCCAATTCTTGTCTACCGCGGGATTTGGTAATGAGATGAAGTTGAAATCGAGGCTGCCGCCATTTTCTCTCATTCGTATTTGATGTCAATGCACGTTTTGTTTACGGCTTCGTAGTCATCTACATTTGAGTCAATTCTGATAAATCCTGGTGACGCGGCAATGTGGCCAAAATGCATAAGGCACCCAAAAATGCAATATTTACTCAAAATTTTGCAATGAGCACGACCCCTGATGTATGCACACACACAAACACACACACAGCACACACAGTCACACACACACACACACACACACACCACAGACGACAAGGTAAAACACACACACAGAGTCCACACACACACACACACACACACACACACACACACACACACACACACACACAAAAAGAGTCACACACACACACACACACACATGCCCACACACACACAGAGTCACACACACACAACACATACGCACACACACACACACACACACACACACACACACACACACACAGTCACACACACACACACACACACACAGTCACACACCCACACCCACACCCACACCCACACCCACAGCCACACACACACACACACAGTCACACACACACACGCACACACACAGCCACACATACACACACACACAGTCACACACACACACACAGCCACACACACACACACACAGAGTCACATGCACACACACACACACAGCCACACACACACAGTCTCACACACACACACAATTTTTTTATGCTTCAGGCATGCTTGAGAGTGTTGGAAATGCTAGCAGTAAGAAACAGAAAAAAGGTGAGTCTCGAGCTGAAACTGAAACTGACCCTAGTTAATGTAATTACAATTATAATATTAATAGTAATTAATGCTAACAATAATGTAATGATAGGGTTCAATACAAGAAACCACTCTCCCAAGCAAAAATTCTGCTGTTTCTAAAACACACAATTTGAACAAGTTTTACACCGTCATATTAACAGCTCATCACCCTACTACTACTAGGGGTTTGTTTTTCTATTTAACCAGATCCAAGAGTGGTTTTAGTTTATCAGTAAAAGAAATGTTTCAAGTTCAAGTTCAACCCCGATATTTAACCATCATAGTTGACTGGGTATTAAATTTAAAAAATATTATCTATCTTTTATCATACATCATTTGGCCTCCTTAGAAATTAGATGGAAACTTTGTACAAGTTCACACTGAGGATGCATGTGGATGAATGAAATGAATGAGATGAGATAAATTTAAGTAAAATGAAATTGCCCTATTGTGTGATGGCCTATCTTTGAAACAATCTTTATACAAATTGTAGCGATAGACAACCAAGTGACAGTGTGCCAGGACTTTAGTCTTGTTTAGATATATATGCGACTGATGGCAAAGTTTTACTAGCACTAACTCGACAAGCCAAAAGGTGAAAAAATAAAGAGTGGCATCATGCAACTTTACAACAATACAAGCGAATACGGACCTGTTATGTACAGATCTAACACAGTTTGTAGAAAGTCGCCAAACTCGATGGCTGTCTAGCCTTCATGTGCACAGCAAGCACTTAGTTGTCACTAAGACTAGAGTAAGAGTAATCGAAGTTATTAAGATGGTTGTGCACGTTGAACTTGAAGAACTCATGTCCACCTTTTCGATGTATGTATCCGAGAAGAGCAAACGCAAGCCGGTGGTATAAAACCACACATATAATGCAGAATATAGACTGTATTTTTGCAGATTTATCATTTGAAATAATAATCGTGCCTACTCCTGTGCAGCATTAGTATAGTCGAATGCCAGGTAATGGTTCCGAAGAAGTTTTGACTTTGAGATTAGATTGTTGACGTCGTCGTTTGACGCTTTCAATGTGGAAACGTAAACACCCTCAGCAAATGTTTTGCATGCTGTGCATGTGTGCTGCTTCTGTCCTTACTCTTTGTTTCATCCAAAGACACTCTAGCTCCGTAGAGTTCTACAATGTCTTCGCTTCGCCTTCTTGTTCTGCAAATGCTCAAATTCTGGCCCAGAGGAGGAAATGACATCATTGTATCTTTTTGCAGAAAGCTGAGATGGTAGTGTCTCTTTACTACACTTGCAGCTAAAATGTAAAACCAAAATTGTGTGTGTGTGTGTGTGTGTGTGTGTGTGTGTGTGTGTGTGTGTGTGTGTGTGTGTGTGTGTGTTGTCAGTGTTGTTGCAGATGTTGTTGTTGTTGTTGTTTTTAAATCAGTCTCAGTTATTTCGGGAACTGAGACGATTTTTTGTTTTCTTTGCCAGTATTGAAAAGAGTAATTTAGTCAAACAACAGATTAGTCATATCAACCCTGAACACCACGATTATCTGAACTTCACCACTCCCGGCCGGGGTACTTACTCGCTGACACAAGAATACAACTTGGGATATAAGGATATTCATTTACCACACATGAATTTGTGTTGATTGTCGACGGTTACTAACTTTTTATACTGCTTTTGACAAAGTAAGTACTGAAGTAAACATGGTGCGGCTTAACGTCCACAGAAACCGTAAGGCTTATTAGGGACGGGGAGAAGGGGGGAGGGGGTACGGAGGTGGGGGGAAGAGGGAGATTACATACCTATCGCTACACTGTCGCCACCTCAATGTCTCCAGCAGTTACCTTGTGTCAGATATTTTTCTGTTCCCAGTGTTTGTCTGGAAGGTTGTTGAAGGAGTCTTCTGTCTAGTATTGCTGTTATTTTATAGGGCTGATATAATGCTGATTGGCAAGTTGTTCTGATATTTTTCTTCTTCTTTTCTTGTACAGGGTGAAAAATTAAAAGAAAAAGAAAAGAAAAAAGGCATATACATCAACAACTATAACAACTACAACTACGACCGTAATAAACAAAAGCCACGGACCATAAATGTTGGTGTTCAGTGTTTAGTCAGTCAGTGCAGTATGAATGAACCTGCTAGTGGCAAGAAAATCTACATTCAAATCACCACCCCGGCAACATTAACCTGTTAAAACTACTGGGAGGAGGGGGGGAGGGGGGTTACAGTGTGACCAGAGCAAGAGTGTTAGGCCTATTCATATTAAGTTAATGTTTATATATCATTCACTATGACTATGTGTGTTGTACTTCTAGTGTATATTATATCTAATGTAGAGAGAGAGAGAGAGAGAGAGAGAGAGAGAGAGAGAGAGAGAGAGAGAGAGAGAGAGAGAGAGAGAGAGATGTGAACAACAAAGATTTGTTTGATTTTATTTGAAATACTTCGTCTGTGTTATATATATATATACACACACACACACACACACACGCACGCACGCACGCACGCACGCACGCACGCACGCACGCACGCACGCACGCACGCACGCACGCACGCACGCACGCACGCACGCACGCACGCACGCACGCACGCACGCACGCACGCACGCACACACACACACACACACACACTTCCCACCTCTCTTTCAACTCGAATTCAAGTGGAGAATGAAAGTTCCAAATATTATTGAATCAAAAACGTAAGTCACAAGCATGTCATAAGCAGACAAAAGAAGGGATTAGAAGGCACAAAGGTTCGAAAAGCCAATATAGCTAGGTAAACTTTATCTGGTTGTCTCATTCCCTGAGAATTTAACATAAACAACAATCAAGTCAACACAAAATCAGTCGTGCGTGCGGGTTACGAAAGTCTGAGCTACAAACCTGTGAAAAGACAGTTCACAACCGGTGTATCATCAAAAACATCGCCTCACTTTATAATTTCTCAGTAGAGTCTTACACTGAATTTATAGAAGAAATCTTTAAGGTGTCTTCCAAGTCTGTGGATAGTGGAAGATGGAATACACATGAGAATTATTTATGGAAAAGTCAAAAAGCTAATCGCGGACTATCGCGGAGCTGGCCTTTTCACATAATATTAAATAGAAAAGTCGAACCTGTTAATCGCGGATACGCGGAACAGGCTTTATCTAATCAATAAAATAAAGGAACTCCATTAGGAGGTTTAGATCAGAATGGACAAAATGGAGCCAGGCCCGGATAACGAACCTGGGAGTTCCTTTATTTTATATTGATTAGATAAAGCCTAGAGATG
>JABMCL010001704.1:10000-12500 GCA_018857735.1 Alviniconcha marisindica | reverse complement strand
AATCATCTTAGGGGTGGGCTAGTTTAGGCTTTAACAGAGGAAATGACGAAGAGGCGTTAAGACGACATGTTAAGAGGGGCAGCGATGAGAGCTATTTTAATGTTTCAGTAGGAAGTGATGGACAGTCACAAGACAGTGTCCACAAACCACAACCTTTTTGAAGAGATAGGAGAGCCGAAGCGGTATCGAACCGAGGTCCTTCCGCTTACCAGCCTAACGCCTTACCGCTAGGCCAAACCGGCTCACCTTTTGCCACAGTAATGTACTTACTTTTTATACTGCTTTTGACGAAGCAATGTACATACTTTTATACTGCTTTCGCCGAAGCAATGCAACACTTTTATACTGCTTTTGACTGACGAAGCAATGTTACATACTTTTATACTGCCTTTGACGAAGCAATATACATACTTTTTATACTGCTTTTAACGGAGCAATGTACACACAGCTTTTGACGAAGCAGTGTAATACTTTAAATAGGCCTACTGCTTTTGACGAAGCAGGGTACATACTTTAAGTAGACCTACTGCTTTTGATGAAGCAGTGTACTTATTTTGAAGCAGTGTACTTATTTTGATACTGCTTTTGACGGAGCAGTATAATTGTTATACAAGTCCGTTGTACAAAGCCCAGACATTAAGTGCTGATTGTAGACTACCCAGATCTAATTTGCACGACAAGCCAGATCTTGCCTGACCGAATCTTGGCTGAATTTTGGTAGTGAATTGACTTAGGCTAATCTCTTTTATTTCACTGTATTTAGTTGACGCATCTGATTCATACTCAGTCGTGCCATTTGTATTCAACAGCAGAACAGGCATATGTATAACGGATCTGTTTTCTACAGTTCACATACCTGTCAACCCATACAGTTTACCAGTATAAAATACGGTTTGTTCATTATTTTGGGGGGATATGGCCATATTGCAAAATGGATACAGGAAAGCATAATTTTCACGAGATTTTGCTGTTGTTTTAAACTGAGCAAAAAGATTGAAAAACTGGCAAACGAGCCGCTGACACACACCATCGCCAAATGCACACTGACTGGCCTAGTGCAGTAGGCTAAGAAATCTTGCTGGAAGTGAGATCTGAAGTCGTGCATGTGAATTTCACACATTGCTTCTTCCTTACACTGCCACATGTGCCGGGTGGAATTCAAAATGCCACTGCCACCAGTGGAAGAAAGAAAAAAAGAAGAAAAAAACAGCCTGCATAAGGGAAATACAGGTTGACAAACTCTGGACTAAGGTTTACTCCCAAAAGGGGTTGACAGGTTTGAGTTCAGTAGACGACTTGTCTACATCTGCTGGCTCGTAGAAGCCCTTGGCATGGCGGTTACTGTCATCAACACTTGAAACGCGGAGGAAAAAATTCGATAGCCTTGCAACTGTCGTGGGGAGACTGAAATTCAGTAGTGTTGCAAAGTTCGGTCCTTTCCTATAGAGGCCCACTAGCGTCAAAATGTCCCCGTAATTGTAATTATTACCACGTCGTTGTAATTATCTGTGAATCTAACTATCGCTACACATTTACAATTATTGCTCGTAAATGATTGCAGTAATGTTGTTATTGTTGTTTTGTTATTGTTGTTGTTGTTGTTGTAGGTGGTGGTGGTGGTGGTGGTGGTGGTGGTGGTGGTGGTGGTGGTGGTGTGTGTGTGTGTGTTTGTGTGTGTGTGTGTGTGTGTGTGTGTGAGTGTGTGTGTGTGTGTGTGTGTGTGTGTGTGTGTGTGTGTGTGTGTGTGTGTGTGTGTGTGTGTGTGTGTGTGTGTGTGTGTGTGTGTGTGTGTGTGTGTGTTAACCCTTCCCTCAAAGCTGTTGGAAGTAACATAAAAGCAACATTCAAATTAAAATTAAATTTTTTTTAAAATTATCCCACAAGGGGCAATTTTGTTGTAACATAGTTACAATGATGTAGCGATTACTGTAAAAATGTAGTGATAATTAGTAAATAAATATGTAGTCATAATTACAACGATGTCATTTCGACACTAAACCGTAGGAACTGTGCGTTGAAAGACATTTCTTACTAGTTATCGCTATCGAATTGATAATCATCAGTACATTTTTACTGATTATGACTGCTTTCTAGCAATAAATATATACATATAATTGTACATTTCAGTATACACAATTATGGGCAAATAATTAGTAACTATTATTCATCACTTTTGACGCTAGAAACCGGTTAGAATTAAACACCAAAAGACGTATTTATTACAGTGCTATATTTACTAATCATGTAGTGATATTCACTAATTATGTAATGATATTGAATAATTATGTAATGATATTGAGTAATTAAGTAATGATATTACGAATTATGTGGAGATAAGTAATGATGTGCTTTTGACGCTTTGCATGCTGTTATAACTCTATGGGACAAAATTGACATGATTACCGTGCAATTATGTACATGTAGCGGTGATAATTGCAATGATATGGTGATATTAACATTTACAATAGAGCAGTTTTACACTTCTGTGTGTGTGTGTGTG
>JABMCL010001704.1:2500-5000 GCA_018857735.1 Alviniconcha marisindica | reverse complement strand
TTCTCTTCAAAAAGGTTGTGGTTTGTGGACACTGTCTTGTGACTTTGTCCATCACTTCCTACTGAAACATTAAAATGGCTCTCATCGCTGCCCATCTTAATGCAGGAATCATTCTGATGGTGACAGTGTAGCGGTAGGTATATAATCTCCCCCCCCCCCCCCCGCCCCCCCGCCATACCCCTCCCCCTTCTACCCGTCCCTAATAAGCCTTATGGTTTCTGTGGACGTTAAGCACTATGTTTACTTACTTACCTCCATACCCCCTTCCCCCACCTTCTCCCCGTCCCTAATAAGCCTTGTGGTTTCTGTGGACGTTAAGCACCATGTTTATTTACTTACCTCCATACCCCCTTCCCCCCTCCCCCTTCTCCCCGTCCCTAATAAGCCTTATGGTTTCTGTAGACGTTAAGCACCATGTTCACTTTCTTTGCATGCTTTTAAACAGACAGGCCTTCAGAGGATTCCGCTCTTTTTGAAAAGGGGTTGCGCGCGCGCGCGCGTGTGTGTGTGTGTGTGGGGGGGGGGGGGGGGGGGGAGGGAGGGGAAGGGGGGATTCCAGCGAACCGTGACGCCAAGCAGACGTTAGTTATTCCAAGGCTCACTTCTTCGTGGCACGAGACCACTCAAGCGTTAAAAGTACGTTGTGACCTACTCCTCACTCGATCAATTTTCTTCTTTCATTGTGCCTTCCGTCAGCATGTTGCTTAATGTCCTCGGATGTCAGTTGACATATTAGGGACAAGCTGAGACCAATGCCGAAGCACGGTTCAATAATTCTTTACGTCCACGGAAACCAGAAGGGCTCGTTAGGACGGACGGATCAGGACGGCCACCTCGACTCTCACACAGCTCCTGAACTATGTGGCTTACGTCAACGGACACCACAAGGCTTGTTACCTAATCCAGCGAACCGTGACGCCAAGCTGACGTTATTCCAAGGCTCAGTTCCTGGTGGCACGAGACCACTCAAGCGTAAAAAATTACGTTGTGACCTACTCCTCACTCGATCATTTTTCTTCTTTCATTTTGCCTTACGTCCACGGAAACCATAGGGCTAATTACTGATGGGCTAATGGAGGTGGGGCGAGAGGGAGACTGTATACCTGTCGCTACACTGTCACCACCACAATGACTCCTGCATTGAGATGGGCGGCGATGAGAGCCATTTTAATGTTTCATTAACTGTGAGGGACAAAGTCACAAGACAGTGTCTAAATAGACAGTGTCCAATAGTGTCCAAATAGTAAGTAAACGTGGTGCTTGAAGTCCACAGCGTTTACTTACTATCTGAACACTGTATTCGTGACTTTTGTCCCTCACAATAATTAATGAAACATTAAAATGGCTGTCCACAAACCACTACCTTTTCTGAAGAGAAAGGAAAACCGAAGCGGAATCGAGCCGAGGCCCTTCTGCTTACCAGCCTAACGCCTTACCGCTGGGCCAAACCGGCTCACAATCACTCGATCAGCTAAGTAAACAAGGTGCTTAACGTCCACAGAAACCATTAGGCTTATTAGGGACGGGGTGCGGGGGGGGGGGGGGGGGGGAGAAGGAGAGTTAATCCTATCGCTACACTGTCACCACCAGAATGATTCCTGCATGAAGGTGGGCAGCGATGAGAGCCATTTAATGTTTCAGTAGCGGAAGTGACGGACAAAGTCACAGGACAGCGTCCACAAACCACAAACCTTTTTTTGAAGAGAAAGGAGAGCCGAAGCGGTATCGAGCCGAGGTCCTTCCGCTTACCAGCCTAACGCCTTACCGCTAGGCCAAACCGGTTCACAATCACTCGATCAAGGTCAGCGAGGACATTTATTGACAGTCGATCGGCACACACGGGGAAGTTTCCAGGGCGGTCTGACCTGAACCTGAACTGAACTTTGGTGTTGTAAAGGGCTAATCCCGTGTGGCTCAGTGACAGGATTGGACGTGTTGTTCCGTTCAGTTGGTTGAACTTGAAGCTAATTAATTAATTTATTAACGAAAGAACGCCAACAGACTGGAACACAATAGGTATGTGAGCGTCAAACAAGTACACTTATATAAGACGCTAACAATAATTTAAAAAAATATAATAATATATAGTGTGGTGCATAGGTTAACACTTCATTTTCAAACGAGAGAGGGAGACAGAGAGACAGAGACAGAGAGAGACAGACAGGAAGGCAAGAAGACAGAGAGAAACAGACACCAGAGAGAGACAGACAGAGACACAGACAGGAAGGCAGGAAGACAGACAGACACACACACAGAGACAGACAGACCTACAGACACAGACAGACGAGGGGTTGGGGGGGGGGGGGAGAGAGAGAGACAAGAGATGACAGTTGGAAAACAGACAGAAGTGGGGAGATAAAGAAGAGGCGTGTATCGTTCGGTCGCGCTTCAGTTTACCACACCAAAGTTCAGTTCAAGGTTGGTATCTATACAAGCACTCGGAAAAGCCCATAATATAAATATAATAATAATATGCACCCCAGCCCGTCTCTCGGAAGTT
>JABMCL010000101.1:102500-145230 GCA_018857735.1 Alviniconcha marisindica | reverse complement strand
GGAACCTTTTCCATCAACTTTATGGTGAAAAAGTTTGTCATACTATAAAAATAAAATTTTAAAAAAAATAAATTAAAAATTTTATTTAAAACTAAAAAAAATTTTTTTGGGGTGTAGGTTATCAGGGGGGACTGCTACAATATTTTCTGTTGCCAAAAGTTTTGTCACAAAAATTTTTTGTGAACAAAAGTTGCCCTTTGGAAAACTTTGGGGAAACAAAAAAAAGGGTTTTTGGGGAAAAAAAATTTTTTTTGGGAAAAAGGGAAAACAAAAGTTTTGTCACAACAAATACTTTTGTTGAAAAAAAGGATGTTTGCAAAAAACGGGGTTTGTTGCGACAAAAATATACTTGGGGCAGCTCCCCCCAACGATAGAGGAAGAAATTTTAATTGTTATCCAGGACAAACTCAAAATTAAAGCATTTGACGAAAAGGGGGGGGGGTGGAGGGGAAGTGGGGGGTGTGGGTGTTGGGGGGGGGGGGGGGGGCTAAAACTGAAGAGAGGGACAGTGTAGAATTTTTCGTGCCCTTTTGAAGGGTTAGGGTTCAGCTTGGAAGCCGAGTTTGACGTCACACTTCACGCTGGCACTCCCTCCTTCAGCAAAACAAATCAGACGGCGGCGAAGAGACCAGCCGACGAGCTCCTCGTGTCTTTTGATGGTGGCGGTGGGCTTTTAAAGGGTTAAGCACCCCCCCCCCCCCAACCCCACACACACACACACACAAACCCCCCCCCACCCCCCTGGGTTTCACCCGTAAAACCGCCAGCCTCAAATGTCTCAAAGGGATTTCGGCAGCCCTTTGAGTTTGTTTGAGTGGGTTTTCCGTGACCCGGAGACTCCCCTGTCACCTCGACACTTGCGGACTACCGAAGGGCCACAGGTTTAACTTTGCGAGAGTATTTTTTTTTCTTGTTTTATGTCATGAAACTGGCTTAGTCTCAAAATAACAGCAAACAACGACACATATGGGACTGGGAAAAGAAAAGAGAGAGAGGGAGAGGGAAGGGGGAGAGAGAGCTAATGAGCTGTTGGTTATGATGTTTATTGTCCTTCATCTCATTATTCGAAATCAAAGAAAATGGTGCCACAAAAAAACACTAAATGATATAAAACATGTGACCCACTGCAGTTTTTGCAAAAAAATAAATTTTTTAATTTTTAAAAAAATTTTTTTTTTTTAAAAAATTTTCCCGGGGAGGGTCCTTTTTCTTTTTTTTAAATAAAAAAAAATTTTTTAAAAATTTTTTATTTAAAAATATTTTTTTTATTAATATAATATATATTATAATATTAGCTGTCCAAAATTTTAAAATGGCATTAATAAAAATAAAAGCAGAAAAACATTTTTCCCAAAATAACACATTTGAAAAAATAAGTCTTTTTAAACTTTTTGGGCAAAAAATACTTATGAAAATTCAAAAAAAAGCATTTAAAGACAGACACCTGAATCGTCGGATCAACACAGGACAAAATGTTTGTTTTGATTTAACCCTTTAAATTTTAAATTGCTATCAATCTGTGGGGAAAATAAACATCCATCATTTATAACAAGACAGTAAAATTTAAATTGACTCAATTCACTTTTTTTTCATATTCAAAATCATAACAATGATGTCCTGGGGTTACATCCGACAGACTGCCCCCTTTAAATTTTTTTTTAATAAAATAAAAATGAAACACAACATTGAATAAAAAAATGGGATGTGTTTTTTAAAAGAATTTATGAAGCATAGTTGTTTCCATGACTGCAGCATGAAAAAAAGGTCATCAACAACTTTTTTTTAAAATTTTTTATCTGTCGGATGTAACGATTATTGGATGGACATAACATTTCCCAGGGCTCCCCAATACACAGCTTAAAAAAAAACATTTGGTTTTCCCCTTTACACTGAAAAAAAATGTTACCAGCTGTTTTAGAAATGGTTTTGATGACTGCAGCACTAAAAATTTGTTTGTATAGTTGTAATTTTTGTAAAAGGGCCCCTTTTTAAGCATTTTACGTTGGAGGAAACAACTTATGGTGGACAAAAACATTTTTTGGGTTTTTGGAAAAATTTTCCCTTTTCCTGAAAAAACATATGCACAGCTAATAAAATCACTTAGTTTTTTACATCTGACACATTCCCTGTAAATACTGAACAAGGCCGAAACCATTATTTAAAGTAATGCACTGTCGGATGCCACGCATATCAGAGGACACAATGGAATATGTAACACTGGACAACCAAGTTGTCATTATTATTCTTTCATTGACAAAATAGAAAACCATGTGAATTACAAATGTACATTCACCCTATACCCGTAACCCTATTGTTAACAGCAGGTAAAATTAATTACGAAAGACACTAAATTTGGGAATTCAAGTCTCACTCCCGGAAAAAACAACTGTAACACATTGTAAGAAACCCAGAAACAGTAAGAAAAAAATTTGGAAAACTGATGAAAAAGCAAAAAATTTTCCCCATGTTAACCAAATTTTCTTCCCATCCTAAGAAATTTAAAATATGGGTTTTCAGTGATTTGGATTTCAGCACTGAGCCCATATCTTTATTTCTTGCTTTCCTAAGTACTGCAGTGCTTCCCAGGACGAACCTGGCTTCATGCTCCACTAATGTTGTCCCTGCTGTGTCATGAAAAACACTTGCTTTTCCCCCTTTTGGAGCATCGACCCCCTTTAGCCTGAAAAGAAAAAAGCTTTTGCATGTGAAAAAAGGCAATATAACAACTGTTTTTGAGGATATGTCTCCAATTTATAGGTATGCAACTTGGAGATTACATGCATAAAAGATATTGTGTGGGTCTGCACGCGCACGTGTGTGTGTTTTGACTTTCCCCAGAATATATATATACATCTATATCAGACATTAGGTAATATTACTAACATATATAATATATATATAATATATATATAGTACTGGAGTTGAAACATAATAACACATATACCTGGTTACCCCCCCCTTTTTTTAAATTTCTGTTCTTTTTGGTTTTTTTCTCCCTACTAACTTCCACCCCCATCTTACATTGCCCCGGTGTTTTGATTTTGTTTTGTATGTTTTTTTTTCTTCACGTTGCATATTCATAGTGAATTGTCACAAGAATTCTACTATATATGCTGCACTGTATTGTATTTATACTGCAATGCACATATAAAACTACATCAGTTCAGAAATTCTATTCTGGCTTTCACTAGTTTCAGCAACACTTTAGAATGCATCTGTCCTGCTAGAAATAGAATCAAAACAACAATAACAATATACTTTATTCATCCCAGGGAAATGGGAAGGCCTGGGAAGATTTTTAAAAAAATAAAAATCATCTCCCTAATCACAACGTTAATGTCATGGTAATGCTTCTTTTCTTTTTTTTTCTTCTTCTTTTTGTTTTTGTTGTTGTTGTTGTGCTTTGTACAATTTGTATAAAAATGGGATAAATAGATAATTTACGGCTATGCCTTTTTTTAAAAATCTTTGTTCACACACAACCCCAAAAAAAAACCTGTAGAGTTGCAGAAGTGTTGAGGAGTAAGAATTTGGGGTCATGGATCATGCTGTTCCAAACGACTGAACAAATGAAAAAAACCTGTCCGACAGCAGCAAATCAACTCCGAAACCCCTGGGGATTTTCGCCATTACGAAGTAAACACTTGAACGTATACGTTTTTCTCTTTCAGTCAAAACACTAAGAAAAAAACTAGTTTGTTCGATTGAAACTTGGACATTACTGTTAAAAAAATCGGTCACTCGCGATCAAAACACAGACCGAAACAGCTGGCTATCGAACAAAGACATCACTTTGAATTTGCACACTGCCAACCGAAACCTGTTTAATAATGGTCACTTCGCTTACAATTACGAATGAAAATGCAAAAATAACGTTGTATCAATAAAAAATAACTATTTAATCTGTCGGACGCAACATCACATTTTGATCAAAACTGTAAAAAGGTACATGACCCAAATCGAAAATTCACTTACCGTTCCTTGTTGGCACCATGTCTGAAGAGAAAGTAGGCGCAAAGCATTTTGGGTAAACATGGCCGCGCTTTGTGCAAAAAACCGTGGCATAAAATCGACGGTTTTTCCCCCGGATCGGCAAAATTTTTTGATCGTAACGGACGACAAAAAAAAAAAACTTGAAATTTTAAACTTTTTTTAAATTCGAACGTAAAACCCAAAGCTTTTTTTATCACTGCTTTTGGCTAAACACTGATTTTTGCAACAGCTTCTTTGTTTCACCACCCACAAGTCCACAGTGAATGTAGTAGACGAACGTTTTCCCTCAGCATCAGAACCGGACCCAATGTGTTTCGATCGAAATACACATATGTTTTTTTCAATTATTCAGATTTTACAAGTCGTTATGAGCCATTTTCACAAGCATTAAAAAGGGTTTGACTATGTTCCCGTCGGGAGCAAAGGGAAAAAAGCCCAAAGAAGAAAGATGCAAACAAAAAGACAACGAAGTGGTGCACCCAAAATGTCCACCCTTCCTTTGCCAATTTTCGGCCGGGGCTTGGTGTAAAAATTTTTATATTTTTCTAAAATCAAAACCCGACTTTTGGGGATCAAGTTTTTCTTTTTTACTCTTTGATGCATACTCTTTCAGATAAAGTTAGGTTTGTTAGAGAAAACTTAAAAATGAAGAAGATTTATGACCAAAAAATGGATGGTCCTCACCGAGCACCCCTTTTGGGACAGGCTCATATATAATATTATATTGTTTGGATATAATATATATCACGTGAAGAGAGAATCAAACTATAGTATATTGACACTTTACTACAAGTACAATAACTGAAAATTTCAGTGAAATATGATCAATATTAGACACTGCATTTACTTCACCACAGGCATAAAACAAGGCACACCTTTCAGTTCATCAGCATCACGTACAACTTCATGGATGTCACAGAGTTTGGCACCCAAAATCCACAAAGTCTGGTGGTTTATTTGCAGGACACCCAACACAGGATCTTCTGTCAGAACACCAACTGCATCCCTGAGTGATTGAGCTAGACAATTCTCAAACCAGTGTGATATCTATTAGGACAAGGTATGTAAAGTGGTTCACAGAAACCATCAGAAAATTATTAACCAGTTTTATATATATATATATATATATATATATATATATATATATATTTTATAATTTAGGATTGGCATAAACTTACATGTTCTTAGCAAACACCCAGCTCCCTTCCCAGTTTAGAACACTCACATGTGTGCACGTGCACACACACACACACACACACACATTCTCTTATTCAGTCATTGTGCTGCAATTTTTTGTTGTTGTTCTTTTTCTTTTTGAGAACCAGTCAAACAAAATAACAAAATAACAGCCAGTACATCTGCTGATTTCTGATTTCCCCCCAAGTACATATAGCTGGTAAAATACAAACAAAATTACCAGTTACCGCAAACCCTGCCTTACACTTACAGAATCCCACTTAGTGCAAACTCAATCATTTTCATTTAAGTAATCTTTCTTCTTCTCTCAACCAAAGAATTAAGCCAGCAAATGTAAAGTCTGCATCCTGCCCCAGGAGCGCACAGCTAGATTGACTGCCTGTCATGACCTTCAATGTTTCATGTTGGTTCTGATTGTGTGTGCACATGTGTACTCATGGGTGTGTGTGTGTATGTGTGTGTGTGTGCACATGTATACAACTGTGTACACATTCTCTCAATGTCTCATTGTGCTGCTTTTTGGGGGTTTGTTTTTGTTTCTTGATTATGCATGTGCACACACAAAGATGACTAACTAACTCTAAATGCTAGTGAATACACTAATATTACACAAAAACTAAACCACTAATACACAACAACCAATGTTGTTAATAATACTTCTGCTAACTGCTGTAATTATAACCTCTTTTTTCATGACAAAATACATGATACGCTGCACATGTTTTAACTTTCTGTTCCTGGCCAGAGTTGTGAACTATCTGTCATAATCCTTCTAAACTGACACGGCAGCAAGGGCACTCACTCACTGACTCAGTGGCACGGAAGTTGTCTGCAACATTTATGATTCAAAATGAAGAAATACTACATCACGACTGTGAACACTCAATTGTATTGAGGTTGAAGTAAATAAGACAAAAATCAGACAGAATGAAGGACAGAGATCATGTGAAAAAGGCCTGATCACAAATGTACTCAACGGACAATGCCTACACATCTGTACAATTCATCAGATCACAAGCAATAGTGATAGTTGGGGTGGGGGCTTTTATTATTCAGAAGAAGGCAAAAACCACTGAGATAGTGACACCCGCATGCTGGAAATCCAACAATACACACGCAAGACTCATGGCTTCCATGCCTTCTCTTGCTTTGGACCCCACATTTGGAATTCACTCCCACAAGACCTTAGACGCTGCTAACCCTGTCATTTTTTAAAGGGAAAATTAAAAACCTTTTCCTTTTCTCACAGTATTCCATCCTAACTAATATCAGTACCCAGTTTCTGCAAACAGCCAGTGTGTGTGTGTGTGTGTGTGTGTGTGTGTGTGTGTGTGGTGTTTTGGGGGTTTTAATTTTTTTTTAAAAATTTTTGGGGCTGAATTTTTTGGGGAAATTTTTCTTTGTAAGAAAGATATTTGGAAAAGTAAAAGGGGTGAGCCTCGGGGCGTTGATGGGCGCATGATAAATGTACATTATTTTTTTATTAAAAAGTGAGTGCCACATGCAACCCTTTTTTTTCTTTTTTCTTTTTAATTAAACAAATATATTCTTTAGTGATACTATTCTAACTACAGCTCTATGAATCTGGGAAAGTTTGATACAGGACCGGTAACTGTTTGTTTTTTAATTTCTGCATCACACATGGTGCGTGGGGTGGGGTGGGGGGAGAGGGGAGGGGGGGAGGGGAGAAAAGAGAGAGAGAGAGAGGGGGGTTCTTTGTAAAAATGTGGTCATGTACAGACGACTGACAAAAGAAAAATTATACCACAACGGCCGTAATACACGTCTACTGGTCTAGCTTCTTTTTCAAACAACTCCAACCAAACTCTTTGCTCCACTCCCAACATTGGGATAATCATGAGAGAGGGAGCGTCATGATTACTAATAATACAACGAGAGTGAACGACAGAGCGAACAGCACCGAACTCTATGCCCTAAGCGCACTTCTCGCACTTTGCCCGTCTCGTGTTGAAGCTGTCCAGAGTGCTGTCGATATCGCTGCCCGATACTACCAGGCAGCTGAAACTGAGGTTTCTTTGTTCAGAATCAGTTTTGGTCTACTACTACGTCGGATGAAATACCATTCTAAATTAACAGTAATTATTCATAAAACAATAAATTGCCATTGAGAAGGGATGAAAAAGAAGAACAGAAACGGAGTTTTGAATGGAAATGTCCAGGGTCAGTAGGTTGGTTTTGTGAGAGAGTCTTTGTGTCGCGGAAACCCCTCGCGATCTCTCTGTGCGAGTTTTGAAAGACATCCATCGTAAACTCACCTATTTTTGCCACACTGGCCAGCAGAATCCACAAGCAGATAACGTATGGTACTTCAACGTGATGAAAGTCCCACACAACCAGCTGATAGCGTTCCGTTTCGTTGCCGTTCGACGATCCTGTTTCATCACTGCTTAGAACGGGAGTGGCGACCATGGTAAGGAGATAAAACAAAGTTGTGAGAGAACCGGTCGTCACCGGGACTCCCTTCAACCCAAACCACTCCATTTCTAGATCCCCAGACGTCAACGTATACAATCCACGGGGCCGGCCATACTCAACTGCCACATTTGTCCATCTGTGAAGGCAACTAGATACATCTGAACTTAAAGAGCGGAGGCGTTCCACTTCCCACGTTTGAACCAGGCCCTACTACTAGTCTGCTAAATGACCTCGCCTGGGTCAAAGGGTACCGCGCAGACGCAATGCGAAGCACATGCTATCCTCGTGCTGCCGCTATTGATTTTCCTGTGACGTCAGAGAATTTCACAGACGTAGAAGAATCTCTTAGCACTTGTGACGTGAATTTCGTGTCATTAATACCACTTTAGCAACGATTTGGCAGAATAACTTAATCATACTTTACGACTTAAAAGTTAAAAGATACTTTGTAACTAGCTATTTTTTACTGATCAGCCGATGAACGGCCAGGCTCAAATCAGTCCCGGCGAAGCCGGCAACTGAGACGGTCGCTGAGACGCGGCAGTAGTGCCGACGTTTTAGACTGCGCAAAATAGCTAGCCTATAAAGTTTAGTCTACACATTCTGAGTTTCAAAAAATCATCAACGGTATCGATATATATCATAGATCATAGACTGACGATACACTACCACTTGGCGCGGCCGTGCCGTGAACAGCCCGTCTCAGTCACTGACAAACATCGTCGTCATTGACTCAATGAGACTGACTGACCTGACACTCCCGTGCAGTGACCGGAGTCATTCGGTCACACTGTCAGTGACTACGGCAACACTGCCACCGTTACACTCACACCAAAACCAAAACCACCAGACACACACACACACACACACACACACACACACACACACCACACACACCACACACACCCACACAAAACACAACACCCCCCCCCACACAACACACACACACACACACACACACACACACACCCCAACACACAAACACACACACACACACACACACAAACACCAAAAACCCAAAAAAAAACAAATCCACCCAAAAAAAACCCCCAAACCCCCCAAACCCCCCCCAAAAAAACCCCACCCCCACCCCCACACAACACACCACACCCCCCACACACACACACACACACCCACACACACACACACAACACACACACACCATATTTCATTTAAAAAAACAAAAACACAAAACACACACACACACACCCCCACAAAACACAACAAACCACCCCACACACACACACACACACACACACTGCCCGGCACACTCACACACCGACAGAGCGGTGACGCTGACACTCTCAGTTGAATGGTCTGATCCAAACTGACTAGTGGCGGTAAACTAGATACACATAATGATCTTACGGCTGCTGTTCACCTCAGCACTAGGTACACATAATGACTGATCTTACTGTTCGCCTCACTACGTACACATAACGATCCTACTCAGTTTACCTCACCGTCTCAGTCAGGTACTGACACATAATGATCTTACTGTTCACCTCACTAGGTACACGATAATGATCTTACTGCCGGATTCACCTCAGTAGGTACACATAATCACTGATCTTACTGTTCATCTCACTAGGTGCACATAATGACCTTACCGGCTGTTCACCTCACTAGGTACACATAATGATCTTACCGGTTGTTCACCTCACTAGGTACACTGTATAATGATCTTACATACACCTCACTAGATACACTTAATGATCTTACTGTTCACCTCACTAGGTACATATAATGATCTTCTTACTGTTCACCTCACTAGGTACATATAATGATCTTACGTACACCTCACTAGATACACTTAATGATCTTACTGTCCACCTCACTAGATACACTTAATGATCTTACTGTTCACCTCACTAGGGACATATAATGATCTTCTTACTACCACCTCACTAGGTACATATAATGATCTTGTTCACCTCACTAGGTACACATAATGATCTTACTGTCCACCTCACTAGGTACATATAATGATCTTACTGTTCACCTCACTAGGTACACATAATGATCTTCGTGTTCACCTCAAGTTTTTCAAACCTAGTTGAGTCACTCAGTCTAAGGCGGTATCTTTGCGCTCAGCCCCGTCTCTCACTGAGAAACCTTGTTTCCCAGCGTAGCCTTTGAAACAGTTCCAATGTTCGTCTGACACATTCCGGTAAGTCTGGGCTGCTGGCGGCTGGAAAGATGATTTGACTGAGTCAGTGACTGATGCTGCCAGACTGTTTACTTATGAATTCGAAATATTCAAGCTGCTCGAGTCAGCCTCAGTGGATCTTGTTTATTTCTTCTTCTTTTTTAAATGTCCGGCTCTTCCCATTTCAGTTTCATTATGTTTGGGTTATAGTCGATCATGTCACTGTGTGTGTGTGCGTGCGTGCGTGCGTGCGTGCGTGCGTGCGTGCGTGTGTGTGTGTGTGTGTGTGTGTGTGTGTGTGTGTGTGTGTGTGTGTGTGTGTGTGTGTGTGTGTTCATGGGTGTGTGAGTGTATGAAAAGACTGGAAACACTGATAGGTAATGGGTAGCGCTGCCCTTGCGGCTGTTGTGCTTTGCCCAACCCAGGTCAGGAGACCCGAATTTCCCACTAGGCCGGACAATGAAGTACTTTTAAAAAATCAGCAGAAAATAAATCCAAAAAAATCACTGAAACAACCACCTTCACTGAAGTTGGTCCCCGCCGAGTGACCGACTCGTTTGAACCTTGTGTATTCTGTTCCGAACTGACAACTTGGCCTTCATTAAAACACATCATAACAAATAAAACGCACGTGCATACTAAAACAACATCAACAACATCTGAATGATAATTTCAGTAGAGACGTGTTTAATTTGGTTTCCGCTTGAATGCTACAAGTGACTGGTTGATCGATCTACTGGGTCGGGTTGTCAGTAATAAGTATGCCTAATTCACTGACTGACTCGATGACTGATTCAGAGAAAGAAAGAAGAGAAGGGAGGGGGGGGAATATATTTAAAAAAAGCTGTCATGTCGCCCTGCGCGACCGGAAACAGGTGTGGTCGAGCAACGACTGAATGGTATCCACGCAGGATCAAATCGTATGGCACGCCGCGATTCATCTGCCATTGATTGACCCAACGTCAACAACTGATCCCGGCGCGACTTGTATATATTATAGGCCTAGGTAGGAGTCACATAAATCCAGGAAGGCTTTGACAAAGAACACATGGGCAAAAATGTGAATAAAGGCTTTAAAACCAGAATGACAGTGTTCGGACTGTCTGTCTGTCTGTCTGTCTGTCTCTGTCTCGAGACAGAGGCATGCATATTTGTCTCTCCGTCTGGCTGTGTCTCTGTCTGTCTGTCTGTCTCTGTCTGTCTGTTTGTCCGCTGTCTGTCTGTCCGTCTGTCGCTCTGTCTCTCTCTCTCAGTGTCTCTCTGTCTCTGTCTCTGTGTCTCTATCTCTGTCTCTCTGTGTTTCTCTCTCTGTGTGTGTCTCTGTCTCTCTGTGTGTCTCTGTCTCTGTCTGTCTCTGTCTGTCTCTGTCTCTCTCTGTCTGTCTCTGTCTGTCTCTGTCTGTCTGTCTGTCTGTCTGTCTGTCTGTCTGTCTGTCTGTCTGTCTGTCTCTCTCTCTCTCTCTCTCTCTCTCTCTCTCTCTCTCTCTCTCTCTCTCTCTCTCTCTCTCAGAGATATATTTAAGCGACTGGCTGATCCATCGGCTGTGTATCGATCGCCCTTGCGCTGAACTTGACCCAGTTAGGAAGAATCAAAACGGCTGCGCTTTTATAACTTTGCCATTCTAGGCGATCCGAGCTGAACTTTATAAGTTCGGCGTTGAGTCGATTCAGTCATCGGTTGCCATGGTGTTCAGTGCAACAAGCAGAAAGAGAGAACGCATGCACTGGCTGCTGATCCCGGAAGAGTTTGGGTGGAGCTGGGGAATTTCTCCCCAAAAAATCGATATTCCTCCTCACGTCAGTGGTGTGCTACCAATAGAATAGTGAGTAATTTGGGTACGAAGCAAGTGTGTTCATTCATGTCTCTCTTTGTCAGAATTGACATATAATCAAACCAAAGAGCAAACTGAGACTCTGTCTGTCTGTCTGTCTGTCTGTCTGTCTGTCTGTCTGTCTGTCTGTCTGCCTGTCTGCCTGTCTGTCTGTCTGTCTGTCTGTCTCTCTCTCTCTCTCTCTCTCTCTCTCTCTCTCTCTCTCTCTCTCTCTCTCTCTCTCTCTCCTCTCTCTCTCCTCTCCGTCCCTCCCCCTCTCTCTCTTCTTTTTTCTTTTCTTAACTTATTTTCTTTCTCGATGATGTCGGTGGATTTATTCAGTTCAAGAGTGTATTTAGGCGCTCGGAAAAGCCTCCCATATGCGCTCCACCCCGTCTCTCAGAAGTTTGCCCCAACGTTAGATGTATTGCTGAACCGGTGAGACAGGCACGCCCCAGCACCGACACGGATGCGACTGTCTCCTGAATCAAAACTCACAGAACCATCTCTACTAATCGGACTGAGGCCATAAAAATGTATACACATGCTGCATTTTCTCTTCCACCCACCCCCCCCCCCCTCCTTCCCATGTTGTTGTGGTTGTTTGTTTGCTTTGTGTATGTGTGTGTGTGTGTGTTTGTGCGTGCGTGCGTGCGTGTGTGCGTGTGTGCGTGTGTGTGTGTGTGTGTGTGTGTGTGTGTGCGTGCGTGCGTGCGTGCGTGCGTGCGTGCGTGTGTGTGTTTGTGCGTGCGTGCGTGCGTGCGTGCGCGTGCGTGCGTGCGTGCGTGCGTGTGTGTGTGTGTGTGTGTGTGTGTGTTGTTTTTGTTTTTTGTTTTGTTTAATGCGTTTGCACTTGGCAAGAACATCAAGTTAAAAGACCGAAAACAAAAACAACTGAAACAACAAATCATGCTTGAACAGAGCTGGATAACACAGAGATACACAGACAGACAGACAGACAGACAGACAGACAGACAGACAGACAGAGACACAGACAGGGGGACAAACAGAGACATATAGATTCTAGAGATACCTGTCAATTATTTGCTACCAACCACACACACCGCACCCGGAAGTAAAGACCGAGAAAGAGGCCGCCCTCTCCCCGAACAGAAAAACAAAACAATTAAGGCAGAGTACTAAGGTTAGTTTGGCGGGGGTGCAGCACCAGTATATAACATATAAATGTGACGTGGGGGGAGGGGGAGGGGGGACGGGGGGGGGGGGGGGGGGGGGGGGGAGGGAGGAGTAGCGAGTTGACAACATGGGTAGTTCAGTCGCTGACATTACTTTGTCTACAGGTCACGTTGAGACCTCACAAGGTCGCACTGTATTTGTTGTATTTGTGAAGTGGAGATGCAGCTGTTCTGATAACAGATGTGTGTGTGTGCGTGCGTGTGTGTGTGTGTGTGTGTGTGTGTGTGTGTGTGTGTGTGTGTGTGTGTGTGTGTGTGTGTGTGTGTGTGTGTGTGTGTGTGTGTGTGTGTGTGTGTGTGTGTGTGTGTGTGTGTGTGTGTGTGTGTGTGTGTATGTGTGCGGATCAGTGTGTGACTGTGTGTGACTGTGTGTGACAGTGTGTGTGTGTGTGCGCCTTGTGGGCGTGCATGCGCGCGTGCACTGTCTTTTTGCATTTCAGTGGGTTTGTGCAAATATGGATGTGAAGCTTAGCTTAGTAAACCTATAATAATAATAATAATAATAATAATAATAATAATAATAATAACAAAGATAAGAAGAAGAAGAACTTGATTAATTATCAAAATGCACAAAAAGTTCATAAGAATGCTTATATTAATTAGACAATACAAAACACGCGCCAAATGTCAGCGAAACACATCTTTCCAGCAACAGACATATAATACATTAAAAAAAATTAGAGAAAAGGATAATGGGAATGACTGGAATTTGATCGTACTTAGCTTGCGATTGGTGGAGAGGAAAACACTGCAGAGCTCGCGATTGGTGGGGAGGAAAACACTGCAGAGCTTGCGATTGGTGGAGAGGTTTAAGGGGAAAACACTGCAGCCTCTAACTCTAAGTACACTAAATTTCGTTCCGTCATCGCTCATTATAGGCCGCCTGTTTGTTCCTTGAAAAAGGTATTTTATTCGAAAATTGAAAATTTGCGTAGGTTTTGTATAGTCTAATTAAAGTAAATCGCTCTTTTAGTTTAAACTTTCGTGTGCTTTGGGCTTTGCCGGGGCTTTGGACGCTACAGTAGTCAACTTTGTTTCGGCCGGTTTTTTTTCTCTCATGATTATGTTAAAAAATAAATAAAAAGTTTACAGAGAGAAAGAAGAGAGAGAGAGAGAGTATTATCGCATGCTAGTAGTTAAAAGCACCAGGACCATCTACGGTGTACGTGCTGACGGTGTGTAATCCAGTTCGGTGTTTGGCCACCGGCAGGCAGACGATGAGGGTCAATGTCATATTGATGTCATGGTGTCTCGGCAGTGTTAGTGCCGCACCTGGTTGACCTTGTGTCTAACTGAGTGGCCTTGCTCAGCCGCTGATGCATGCAACGGGAATAGCGCCTCAGCCGTGGCGGTGTGTAGTGGTGTAGTGGTGTGTAGCGGTGCATCTTTGAACCGTGATACCGAGATGTGTTCTTATTTGTACTCTGTCTGTCTGTCTGTCTGTCTGTCTTTCTCAAGTTATTGTCTTATTGTCTGTCGGTCTGTCTCTGGTGAACCATTTACAGGCCACATGGTTCATTTCATACTCACGTATTTTAATTGAAACAGAAATAGGCTCAGAATGCTTCTCACTGGACTCAGCCTGCCCTCTGTCTGTCTGTCTGTCTGTCTGTACTGGGCGTAAAACATCAAATTACTTACTTACTTACTGTCTGTCTGTCTGTCTGCCTGTATATCTGTCTGTCTGTCTGTCTGTCTGCCTGTATGTCTCAGTGCCTGTCTGCCTGTTTGTCTGTCCACTTTCAGCAAAGATCGCGTAGCTGCTGCTTTAGCTGTACATGACAGTCCTTGCTTTCGGTCTCTCTCCCTCTCTCACTGAGTCAGTCGACACCGTTCAAAACACGCGAGCACCGGCTCCAGTCAGGCAAGTGACTGACGTCACGACAGTGGACGCAACAACAGACCTGTCTGCCCGCTACAATAACACTCCCACGAGGCTTGCCAGAAATGCCGGCTGAAACCCACCAAGCTTGCATCTTATAGCATAACGCACGAGAATGAGACGTTAGTTAGCCAGTGGCACGTACAGTTCACGTTCACGGCTCGGAACGACAAAACTATTGTTTCTCGTTCCGGCCGAGATCGGACAGATCCAGTCCGCCTTTCCTTTGGTTGCGAAATAAACCGGTTCAGCAAATAAACTCAGACTTGTACATTTATATGTGTTACCTTTTTAATGAAGTACTGTGATCCGAGTTAAAGTGAGTTGCAGTGGACTTCCGTGCAGAACCAATAAAAGAAAAAAGAAAAAGGAAAAAAAAGGGGGGGAGGAGAGAGAGAGAGAGAGAGAGAGATTAATAGCACCCGCGATAGACTCATTTTCTCGTAAATTGATTTATTTCCCCCAAATGGACTTATTTTCTCAAAACATAATGGGCTTATTTTCTCATAAATGGACTTATTTTCTCGAAAATACTGCAGGCGCAAGAGCGGTTTTGCCAGGTTTGCACTGAAATGCACACTGCCGTTAAGCAAAGGTAGACAAATATGGTTCAGTTGGTTTTAACGCCCATTCAACCATGGCACTGATTATATCAGGGCGAACTAAACAAAGGTAAGACCCATACAAATTCAACATGTAGTGCTATAATAGTATGATAACGCAGTTAGAATCATTGATGTGTGTTATATTAGTGAATAGTTTTTCAAGGATATTACGACAATTCCACCTAAGTCGAGCTAAATCCACCAGTATTTAGGTGGCTGAGACAATCACAAGCGGAGGGGGAATCAGTAGAATCGCGGGATGAATTAGGTAGGTCATTCCTGATCAACTATTTTTCGTGAAGGTATAGCCTGTTTATTTTTTTTAACCCTTTCACTGCTGCCATGCGTGCCGCGCCGTCACTCTGAACACGACCGGCAATAAAAGTGCCTAATTTGAAATCATTAAGTCATTTTTTTCCCTTTGCATGAACACGTGAAAGAATTTCTATCAAAACGCACAGCATTGAAAGTAGATTTGTTATAGGACCATCAAATATACTGTTTGCAGGCGTGTATGTGTACACTTCTCAGCCGGGAAATTTTACAGACTGGGGCAGTAAAGGGGTTAATCTTAAATCTAAAATCGTTCTGTGGCCCCGGTCTTCCTTGCGAGTATGTTGGTCCCAAACTTTATGGCATAACCACGGCCCTCTCCAAAGTTCACGAGGCTACGTAATTTAATTGTTATGCTACTTCAAGTATAATGACCTTGTTCCGGTTTCAGACATGTATGCAGCAGAATTGAAGTTGTCCGACCGTGAAAGCTTTCCACGAGTCAGGCCGCTGTCAAGCTACGTAATTGTACTATAATTATGACAGCACAAGGCTTTTCAGTCTTTCACGACCACCGCCGTATAACAGTTGCTAGGAGTCCGCGGAATTCGGACAGCAAGTCCACTCACTATCACATGTGAGAAAATCAACACAAAGTGTCAGTGTCCTCAAAATGGACCTGAGGAATATTGGTTGAAATTATCATGCTTCAGCCAGACATTATGTCACCACATGTGATTTTGAGCTCTCAATTTACACGGGTGGTTTCGCTCTGCTTCAGTGTGTACTTCAAAAATGAATCAGCCTGTTGTTTTGCTTGACTGAGAGATATCAACATTTAAGCGCAAGATTGTAGTAAATGCGCGGCTGGTCAGTAACATGTTACATGCATAGATAGATAGATATAAATAGGTAGATAGAGAGATGGATAGAGAGACAGATAGACAGATAGGTAGGTAGTTAGATAGGTAGGTAGATAGATAGATAGGTAGCATCTAGAGAGACAGGTTAAATAGGTAGACAGGATAGATAGATTAAATAAGACAGTCGTGGGCGCGCGCGCGCGCGCGCGCGAACACACACACACACACACACACACACACACACACACACACACACACACACACACACACACACACACACACACACACACACACACACACACACACACACACACACACACACACACACACACACACACACACACACACACACACACACACATTTTCAACAACACACTGAGACCCACTCGATGATGCATCTGTGGCTTGATTGTGACTTGATAATTGCCAGCTAGGACCTCGGGTCGGGCCTGTGGATCGCCACAGGAGTCTGGCATTCATGCTTAAAGTCCACTGAAACCACAAGGCTTAGTAGGGACAGGGAGAAGGGCAAGGGAAGGGGGTACGGAGGTGGGGGAAGAAGGAGATTATATACCTATCGCGGCTATACACTGTCACCAGCAGAATGACTCCTGCATTAAGATGGGCAGCGATGAGAGATAGGCACCTCCTTTAATTGTGAGGGACAAAGTCACAAGACAATGTTCACAAACCACAACCTTTTTGAAGAGAAAGGCCGAGAGCCGAAGCGGAATCGCGCACAGGCCCTTCTGCTTTCCAGCCTGTATAACGCCTTACCGCTAGCCCAAAATGGCTCACAGCTCATGTACAACCAAAGATTATGAATACAAATGCATGTATAATCTTTGGTACAACTAAGCATGGACCTATATTTACTATGCAGGTCCATGCAGCTAGGTGCTGGACAGCACGGTCAGTCGCAGAGTGGGTCAGTCGGTGCTGTCTCAAGTGGCGAAGCTGCCGCCGCGGAGGTTACTCAAGAAACCCGTCTGGCATCGTTAACTGACCGCTTTTCTTCCCAGTAACCGTCGGCCGTGAGTAGGACGCGGTCGGGACGGCGAATTGTAGGCTACTGGGTGGCCTAGCTCTCTTTAAGAGCGATAGAGTTTCTCTGTCTCAGTAAAGCCCGTTCTTAACTGGGCGAATGTTTGTTCGACGAACATACTTCGGACACTTCGACGAACTATGATTCGTTTCTTAATTGAACTTTTAGTTCCCGAACATGGTTCGGACAGTTCGACGAACTTTACTTCTTTCTCAACTGGCTTTTAATGAGATGCAAGCTTCGGCCCGAACTTGCGGCAGACGCGCAGCAGACAGCATGATCGAAAATGTAGGCTAAAGTCAAGTCAAGTCAATATACTTTCATCATCCCTCACAGGGTAATTCCGCTAACTACTATCTCATTCTGGGTCCCGGGACAAGGCTGCGCCTCCCACAAGTCAACAAATAAACAAATTCCAGGGACCTCGGTTCGATACCGCTTTCGGCTCTCCTTTCTCTTCAAAAATTGTGGTCTGTGGACTCTGTCTTGTGATTTTGTCCCTCACAATCAATGAAACATTAAAATGGCTCTCATCACTGCCCATCTTAATGCAGGAGTCATTCTGGTGGTGACAGTGTAGTGATAGGTATATTGATCTCCCCCTCCCCCCCCCCCACCTCCGTACCCCCTTCACCCCTTCTCCCCGTCCCTAATAAGCCTTACGGTTTCTGTGGAGATTAAGCACCATGTTTACTTACTTACTGTCTTAGTAGCATTTAAGAACTCGAGCGAGAATATGCCCCATGGCTTTGGTGTGAGCCGGTTTGGCCTAGCGGTAAGGCGCAAGGTTGTCAGCAGAAGGGCTTCGGCTTGATTCCGCTTCGGCTCTCCTTTCTCTTCAAAATGGCTGTAGTTCGCGGACACTGTCTAGTGACTTTAATGAAACATTAAAATGGCTCGCATCCTTAATGCAGGAATCATTCTGGTGGTGACAGTGTAGCGATAGGTATATATAATCTCCCCCTTCCCCCACCTCCATACCCCCTTCCATACTTCTCCCCATCCCTAATAAGCCTTATGGTTCATGTGGGCGTTAAGCACCATGTTTACCGCTACTGCTTTCACCAGTGCCCAGAAGCGATCTGAAGATGGAGGTCGGGAACTGGGCTCTCATGATGAGCTGGATTGTCTTTTGCCGGCGCTTCAGGTTCCAACAGCCGGTCTTTGGTTTCAACCAAAATTGAGGTGGAACTGGGCTCTCATGATGAGCTGGATTGTCTTTTGCCGGCGCTTCAGGTTCCAACAGCCGGTCTTTGGTTTCAACCAAAATCTATTCGAGACAAACTAAAGATACAGTGAATTATTATGTGCTCATCAACAAGCTTTTAGAGCCGGTCTTTCGGATTCTGTCTTCGTGACTCTGTCGTTGTGACTGTTCCGCACAGCAGGCTGTTCGGAAATAGCAAGTTGCCGCGGCCGGAGTAGGCTATTCAATTCAAAAACTTTAATCATCCCACAAGGGGCAATTTTGTTGTGGTCATGGCGGGCTCGTAAAAAACAAGCAAAAAACACACACATAAAGTTAAGAGAACAATACAACAAACACAACACCACCAACAAAAGAGTCTTACTTTAACCATAGTATAGTTATAAATATAGAACAATTGTGACTTCATCATAAAAAAGTAATGAAGTTAAGATCACAGACTTGTAAAACAATTAAAGTATCACACACAGCAATTAAAACAATATCACACAAGTTGCCTCGCACTGGCGCCCCCCCCAACCCCACCCCCACCTCCTTTAATCATCAGGTTATTATCAGTTCCGGCTGGCGGTGGCTGACGGCCTCTTCGGTCTTTACGGGTCCGAGCGCAGGGACGAACTGTTCGTCCTAACCATGTGCTGGTGGTTGGTTGAAGTGTTGCTTTACGTCCACAGAAACTGTAGGTTTATTAGGGACGGGAGCCCGGGACGTCCACCTCGACTAGCTTTCACACAGCTCCTGAGCTCGGTTAATAAACAGTTGTTGAAGTGTTGCTTTACGTCAGCAGAAACCGTAGGTTTATCAGGGACGGGAGTCCGAGACGTCCACCTCGACTAGCTTTCACACAGCTCCTGAGCTTTGCTAATAAACAGTTGTTGAAGTGTTGCTTTACGTCAGCAGAAACCGTAGGTTTATTAGGGACGGGAGTCCGGGACGTCCACCTCAATTTCACACAGCTCCTGAGCTCTGCTAATAAACAGTTGTTGAAGTGTTGCTTTACGTCAGCAGAAACCGTAGGTTTATTAGGGACGGGAGTCCGGGACGTCCACCTCAACTTTCACACAGTTCCTGAGCTCTGCTAATAAACAGTTGTTGAAGTGTTGTTTTACGTCAGCAGAAACCGTAGGTTTATCAGGGACGGGAGTCCGAGACGTCCACCTCGTCTAGCTTTCACACAGCTCCTGAGCTCTGTTAATAAACAGTTGTTGAAGTGTTGCTTTACGTCAGCAGAAACCGTAGGTTTATTAGGGACGGGAGTCCGGGACGTCCACCTCGACTTTCACACAGCTCCTGAGCTCTGTGCCATGTGCTGTTGACAGGACGTTAAAATCCGACTACTAACTAAACAACCAGTCCGATGAGTAGAAAGTCAACCTTCACACCAGCTGATCAGCTCTCCCATATATTAGCATTGACATAGTTAACTTGAAAAAACAAAAAACAGATAACAGTGTACTTGATGTATGTGTATCTATCTATCTATCTATCTATCTATCTATCTATCTATGTGTGTGTGTGTGTGTTGGGGGGTGGGGGTGGGGTGGGGTATTGAGAGAGACAGAGACAGCGAGGCAGAGAGAGACGGAGAGACAGAGACAGACAGACAGAGAGATAGATGGAGTCAGAGAGGGAGATAAAGAGACGGAGAGAGAGAGAGAGAGATACACGAGAAAGAGGGAGAGAGAGAGGCGGAGAGAGAGACAGGGGGTAAAAGGTAAATACTTCGTGTGCAGTTAACATTCCCTTAAAAGGTAATTACTTCGTGTGCAGTTAACATCCTTTAAAAGGTAAATACTTCGTGTGCAGTTAACAACCTTTAAAAGGTAAATACTTCGTGTGCAACTAACAACCTTTAAAAGGTAAATACTTCGTGTGCAGTCAACATCCTTTAAAAGGTAAATACTTCGTGTGCAGTTAACTTCCTTTAAAAGGTAAATACTTCGTGTGCAGTTAACATCCTTTAAAAGGTAAAGCTAAAGACGTGAGTGACGCAGAGCAGGCTGCAGTTTTTGTGCCTCACACTCACTCTAGAATTGCGGGCACACGAAGTATGAACTCATCCCCCTCCATCCCTCCCCCCCCCCCCCCCCCCCCCAACCCCCAAGATCGATTACTCCTCCCCCACCCCCGTCCCAGATTGATTTTTGCAGAAACAGTGACTAGTCTGAAGTGGGTTACGGTTTCTGTGGACGTAAACCACCGTGAAAGAAGAAGCTAGAAGGTGTGAATGGGGACTAGACGGAGACGTTGAGGTGTCTATACACGAGCAGGAAGTCGGCTGAGGTGGGGATGGGGGAGCCGGTGGCGAGGGGGCGGGGTGAAGAGGAGGTGAGGGGGGTGAGAGGAGGGGGGGAAGGGAAAGTGGGGGTGGGGAGGGGGCGGGGAAGGGAGGTGGTGGGGGGCGCAGGGCGGCGGGTGAAGTGAGATGGGTGGGGGGGAGGGGGCGGGGGAAAGGGAAGAAGGGTGGGGTTGGGGGGGAGGGGGGCGGGGTGAAGGGGAGGTGGGGGTGGGGGTGGGGAGGGGTGGAGGGAGGGGCGGTGGGCGGAGGGGGCGGGGTGAAGGGGAGGTGGCGGTGGGCGGAGGGGGCGGGGTGAAGGGAGGTGGCGGTGGCGGTGGGCGGAGGGGGGCGGGATGAAGGGGAGAGCTGATGGCAGGACGGGATAGGAAGTGATGGCAGAGACGACTCATGACATTGATTCAGATGGGGACCAGAAAGAGGCCGTGCTGTAGCATTCGCTTAGAAACGTCATCGGTCATAGCTGGCCTCAGTAACTGACCAGACCCACCTCTCCACCCCCCCCCACCCGCTCCCTACCTCCCCCCCACTCTCTCTCCCCACCTCTTCCCTAGCCTCGGCGACTGACTGACCGACCCAGCGCGAGCCCTGCAGAAAAAGAAGTTAAGCTCAGGAATCACATTTTCTCGGTCTCCTATTCCCAACACTTCCGTCTGTCTCAAACCTGTCTCAAGCAGCCTGCCTCAACTTGACCAATGTGTGCGTGCGTGTGCGTGCGTCTGTGCGTGTGCGTGTGCGTGTGTGTGTGTATGTGTGTGTGGGGGGGCGGGGAGAGTAATCGGACTTGAAAGTCTGGGTCACCTCTGGATGAGAGACAGACAGACAGTGTGTGTGTGTGTGTGTGTGTGTGTGTGTGTGTGTGTGTGCGCGCGCGCGCCCTGTGTGTGTATGTGCATGCGTGCGGGCATGTATGTGTGCATATATGGGGACGGGGTGGCGGGGAGGGGTGTAGGCGTATGCTGATGATAAATCTGTGTAGGTTAATACTGTCTGTTTTGATGTCGGTTGTTTTTAACTCGAGTACGAAATGTACGCACCTTGGCCTCACCCGAAAAAGGGTAGTCTAAGACCCCATTATCTTCATTATCATTATTATTATTATTAAAGGGAAGAGAAGCTAGCCTTATCACTCGGCTTCAGCTTACCCAGTTTTCGCGAACTGTCCATCCGTGTCACGCGTGGTCTTCCGTCAGTCTTCGCTCAAGGCGATAACAGTTTCAGAAAAGAGCCATCGCGGTCCTTTACGACAAGCGCGCTGCAGCTCAACGGATCGATGTCAGGATTTCTCGCCACCTCCATCCAGTCTGTCTGCCGTACAGCCCGCGCCTATTAATGCGATAGGAAGGGGCAGGGAAGTGGGTCAGTTCGATTAGGAACTTCTTCCTTTGTCTCTGTTTGGTTATCTTCGGATGTCTGACCGATTTTCTCAGGGTGTTAGTGATCCGAAGCTCGTCCAATTTGCTGAAGACTGAGAGAGAGAGAGATGGGGTGGTGGGTGGTGGGGGTCGTCTCCCTCTCTTCTCAAGTTGTCCTCATGCCCGAGCACCAACTACAGAGAGAGAAGGGAGGGGAAGAGGGGGGGAAGAGAGAGAGAGAGAGAGAGAGAGAGAGAGAGAGAGAGAGAGAGAGAGAGAGAGAGAGAGAGAGAGAGAGAGACAGATAGACAGACAGACAGACAGACAGACTGACAGATCGGAGAGAGCAAGAGAGCACTGGTTTTTAATGCCCTGATGGTTATAACAGAGAGAGAGAGAGAGAGAGAGAGAGAGAGAGAGAGAGAGAGAGAGAGAGAGAGAGAGAGAGAGAGAGAGAGAGAGAGTAATCGGACTTGAACGTCTGGGTCACTTCTGGATGAGAGACAGACAGAGACAGGGAGACATACTCTGAGACAGTCAACCGCATAAGGTCACCTCATGGCGACAGAGACACAGACAAATCTACTGCTCTCTCTCTCTCTCTCTCTCTCTCTCTCTCTCTCTCTCTCTCTCTCTCTCTCGTTGAATTGCCCTGTGAGGGATGATTAAAGTTTTTTGACTTGACTCATGCCCAGCTCCCAGCCTCTCGCCCACTAAATGTACTGTGGCAATTCTAATAACTGAACTGGAAAACTGACCTCGACAGGAAAAGCCGCGAGCGGCGCAGACTCAAGACTGTGCAGTGGGTACCCCGGATAAAACAAACAAAAAAGCGGCGACAGTCGTCTGTTTTATTCCGTGAAATGATGTTGTACTGTATGTGAATGTCCAGGCTACTGCTCATCATGACTGGGTGTTGTGAGTCATATCGGGGACTCTTACAGTGCATCTCATTCCAATAACGTTGCTGAACCACAGTAAACGACTTGTTTGGTTAAACTGGTTTAACGCCGAGTTGTCTCCCAGTGTAACCGTTCGTAATCCCAGGACTGAGGTAGGGGAAGAGTGAGACTATACCTAACTATACTGTCACCACGAAAATGACTCCTGCGTTAAGATTGGTAGCGACTATGGGAGCCATATTTTATCGTTTCATTAACTGTGAAGGACAAAGTCACAAGACAGTGTTCACAGACCACAATTTTTGAAGAGAAAGGAGAGCCGAAGCGGAGTCGAACCGAGGTCCCTCTGCTTACCGGGCCTAACGTCTTACCGCTAGGCCAAACCGGCTCTCAAAACGATCGAAACTGATGAGTAAGGAACAAAAGGGTCTGTTTGTCGTGGCGTGAGCCGGTTTGGCCTAGCGGTAAGGCGATAGGCTGGTAAGCGGAAGGACCTCGGTTCGATACGGCTTCGGCTCTCCTTTCTTCAAAAGGTTGTGGTTTGTGGACACTGTCTCATTGTGAGTTGTCCATCACTTCCTACTGAAACATTAAAATGGCTCTCATCGCTGCCCATCTTAATGCAGAAATCATTCTGGTGGTGACAGTATAGCGATAGGTATATAATCTCCCTCTCCCTCTCCTCCCACCTCCATACCCCCTTCTCCCCGTCACTAATAAGCCGTACGGTTTCTATAGACGTTAAGCACCATGTTTGTCGTGGCGCGAGTTTGTGCGCCCGGTTTGGCCAAGCGGTAATTAAAGCATCTGGCTGGTAAGCGGACGACCTCGGTTCTAATCCATGCTTCTGCAGCCGTAAATAAAGGATTAAAAGTGAGCTGTGTTTCGGATTATCCTGCATTTGAAACGATTTTTACAGACGGTTCAAAATCAGCTGATGGGGTTGCTGCCGCTGCAGTGAGCTCGAAAATGACCGCAGGCCATATACACGTGTCATCTTCCAGCCAACAGCTCTAGTGTTACCGCAGAACTCCGAACTGCTTTTTTTTTTTTTTTTGCTCTTCGAGACGTCTACCATTCACAGGATAAGTCTTTCCCGATTCTGTATGATTCCTTGTCATCTCTTCAGGCTACGCATAACGTGAATTATGACCATCCTATTCTAATAATCACGAACTGCATTCGGAATTGACACAAGATGGAAAGGAGATTATTTTCGTCTGGGTCCCATGCCATTCAGGCATTAGCGACAATTCAACAGCAGACTCTGCTGCTAGGGATGCCCTTGATGGCGACATCTCGGACGACTACACCCCTTTCTCTGATTTGAAACCACGTTTGAATAATTACACGGTTGAGCTCTGGCAAACCGAGTGGGCCACCTATCCCCTAAACTGCGGCACAAGATCAATCCCAAAATAAACGAACATCTTCCATCGTGTCGTTCCAGCAGAAGAGACGAGACTCTTCTGTCCCGACTACACATTGGTCTGTCATACACGACTCACTCTTACTCGTCAAAAGGAGAAGAACCAGCCTTTTGTGCTCCGTGTAACTTGTCGCTTTCACCAGACCTTTTTCTTCTTTTTTTTTTTGCACCGTTCTGATTTAATTGACGTTAGAGACAGATTCTTTGAAACAAATTCTTTAAAGATGCTGTTCAGCTATATATTTTTGGACTCCATCTTCGACTCCTCACACCGGAAAATTAATGTTAACAAATTGTAACTGATTAAGTATTGATCTAGTGTTGTTGTTTGTTTGTGTGTGTTTGCGTGTGTGTGTGTGTGTGTGTGTGTGTGTGTGTGTGTGTGTGTGTGTGTGTGTGTGTGTGTGTGTGTGTGTGTGTGTGTGTGTCCTTTCTCTTCAAAAGTTGTGGTCTATGGACATTGTCTGGTGACTTCGTCCCCCGCAATGAATGAAACAGTAAAATGGTTTTAATAGCTGTACACCACAATGCAGGAATCATTCCGGTGGTGACAGTATAGCATTATGTACAGTCTCCCTCTTCCCCCACCTCCTGGGATCTCGGTCCCCGCCAGTACGGCCTCTTCGGAAACAAGTCGGCGTTAAACCAGTTTAACAAAGCAAGCAAGCAACCAACCAAACAGCGGAGTCAGGTTGGGTGGAAGCTTGGCTGTTGCCAAACTCCAAGCACTGGTTTACGACATCCTTCCTCTCTGGAGGTAGGTGCCGGAAAGCGATGCTCGGAGTGTGGGCTGTTGCATACGTTTGCACCGATAGCTTTCATCATGGGGTCAGTTGAGGGATGGCAGAAGCCGAGCCCAAGCTGATCTCGAGGAAGCAAACGGTAGGCCTACTCAGTCGGTGCCAGAGTCAGGTCACGTGGACAGGCACGCTGCTGCCGCTGATCCGACGGCTTGAGGGAAGGGGAAAAGAAATCGAAAGATGAGACTGAGACTGAGAAATAACCAGAAATCGGAAATCGAAATCAGTCCTTCGCGTGGTTTCTTGTACTAATAACCAAGTCAGAGATTGGAAACGGAAATCGTAATCAGTCACAATTCATGACGTATTAAAATGTCTCTGAGCCGGCGACACCCATCTTAATGAAAAATCGTTCTGGTGGTGACAGTGTAGCGTTAGGTATACCCCCCCTCCCCCCCCCACACACACAGGGGGGAAGGGGGGGGGAGGGGGGAGGGGGGGGGGGGAGGGGGGGGAGGGGATAAAGGGGGGCCCCGTTTTTCTCGAAAGGACGAGAAAAGGTCATCGTCAATCAGACGAACTGATTAGAACTGTTTTAAAGGCAACATTAAGGAAGCTTCTAACCCGTCGCTAATAAGCCTTACGGTTTCTGCGGACGTTAAGCACCATGTTTACTTAAACTTCTGAGAGACGGGGCAGAGCGTACATGGGCTTTTCCGAGCGCTTAAATACCATCTTAAACTGAACTGCACTAAACGGAACTAAAATTCAGTTCTTTTTACGGGAGGCTTTCCTGTCACACCTTGGAACACGTGCAGCATCGAAAGAAATGTTTGTGACCTCCCCCACCCCACCCCACCCGGCCACCCCCAACCCCAACCCCCAACCCCTTCCAGCCTTAGCCTTACGCCAACTGATGTCCATAATCAGGCAGAGGTCGTACGTCAGACTGAAGTACGTATACTCAAGTTACGCCCCTCACACGCGTGGGCGTACCCGTGTAGCCGCTTATGGAAACTGCCTCGCTGATCTGTTTGCCTACTCGCAACCCACAAAATATATATATAAATATATAAATGGGCCTTGGCCTGTGTCATCACGTGGAGAACAGGGTCGATAGATCTGAAAGGGGATCTTGCGGGGGCCGCGTGCGTGAGACTGCTTTCTTTGTGGTCTTGTTTATCGCTGGAGAGTGCTGGGAAGAGGTCGTGGGGTGAGAAGCGGGGGGAGGGGAGAGGGGGGGGGGGGGGGGGGATGGGGAGGGGGGGGAAGGGGGTGAGGGGGGGCGGCGAGGGCGTGGTTACCTTTTGTGTGTGTGTGTGTGTGTGTGTGTGTGTGTGTGTGTGTGTGTGTGTGTGTGTGTGTTTTTGTTTCTGCTTGACACTGAAAAACAGTGGAACGAAAAGGACGTCTACTTGCAGATGTATCGAATATTATTATAAATACCTGTGACCTTTTCACCTGTATATATGGGGTCGTCAACACCCCCCCCCCCCCACCCCCCCCCTCCCCCATCTCTCTCGCTTTGACTATCACCTTTCTGCTTCTCATTTTCATCTTATGCAGGGCGCTTATCCTGGCTGCAGATAGTCGCCATATAACTATTAAGCGCATAACAACATCCGCTTCAAAGGCAAAATTGGGGAAACTTCTTAGAGACGGGACGGAGCGCATATGGGCTTTTCCGAGCGCATAGATACTATCTTGAACTGAACTGAACTGAACTGAACTGAACTAGCAACGCCCTTCACTGCCATGATGTCACTTGAAAACGACCAATAAAAGTGCGAAATTTGAAACCCTTTGGCCTTTTTGTTTTCTTTTTCACACCGGCATGTGAAAGGATTTTCATAAAAGCGCATAGCATTGAAAGTAGATGTGAATGCATAAATGAATGGAAATTTATATATGGCACATAAAAACTTCCACACAAAATCGTGCGTGTGTCACAGCGCCAGATGTGTTATCGGACAGGAAGATACACTGTTTGCAGGCGCATCCGTGCATCTTTCAGCCCGGAAACTTTACGGGCCGGGGCAGTGAAGTGGTTAATGTAACCTTGCTGTTCTTGTTGGCGTCAGTATGTTGTGAGACAGCCCCAGCCAAGGTGCTGTTGGGAGATAAAGCCAGGTGCGTTCATTAGCCGTTTTAGGTCTACAACCCTTCCGATGGGGTTAGGCCTATAGATACTATAGTTAATATGGGCCTGTAGATACTGTGGTTGGTATAGACCTATAGATACAATGGTTGGTATAGTCCTAGTTAGTATAGGCCTATAGATAGTATAGGTTGCTATAAGCCTAGTTAGTATAGGCCTATAGATACTATGGTTGGTATAGGCCTAGATAGTATAGGCCTATACATATTATGGTTGGTATAGGCCTAGTTAGTATAGGCCTATAGATACTATGGCTGGTGTAGGCCTAGGCCTGGTTAGTATAGGCCTATAAATACTATAGCGATTGGTATCTGCATGCCGCTCGCTAGCGAATGGTTCTGAAAACATCCTGTTGACGTAACGTGATAGGCAAACAAAACTCTCAGTTACACTTGGACACTGAGCCCCGTCAACGTGGAGTCAAGGTCGAAAAATAACCGAGCTGACAGAGTGGCGGGAAAAGCAACCATCACAATAGGCTTGCGTCTGGGAAGGTCTGAAGGGATGAGGACCGAGCTTGAGACACTCCCTGCGTGGGCCCAGGGCCCAGGGCCCAGGGCCCGGGACAGCACACCACCTACCGATCGCTTCAGCCATGGTAAGTAAGTAAACATGGTGCTTAACGTCCACAGAAACCGTAAGGCTTATTAGGGACGGGGAGAATGGGGGGAAGGGGGTATGGCAGAGGTGGGGGGGGGGGAGAGGGAGAGTATATAGCTATCGCTACACTGTCACCACCAGAATGACCTGCATTAAGATGGCAGCGATGAGAGCCATTTTAATGTTTCATTAATTGTGAGGGACAAAGTCACAAGACCGTGTCCACAAACCACAATTTTTGAAGAGAAAGGAGAGCCGAAAGCGGTATCGAACCGTGGTCCTTCCGCTTACCAGCCTAAAGCCTTACCGCTAGGCCAAACCGGCTCACATTCTTCAGACATGGACATATGTATATATATATATATAGGTCCATGGCTTCAGCGGAGGAGAGAGACGCAGAAAGTCTGAGGAAGCCATCGACGATGTGCCTTGAAAAGACGAGGAAAGGTCATCGTCAGTCAGACAAACGCTGGAACTGTTGCAGCCAGAGGCACTGCTGGGGAACTTCTGCGGGGAGACGGGGTGGAGCGCATATGGGCTTTCCACAGCGCACAGCTATCCCCATGAGTTGAACTGGACTGTGTGCTGAACCCCGAGACAACGATTTAAAACATCAGATGAAAAACGGATCCATTATTTTGTTTGTACCGCGTCTTTTCAAGACAATTGCGTGCGATCTTCTGCCGCCCACAGACACACACACACACACACACACACACACACACACACACACACACACACACACACACACACAACACACACACACACACACACGCACACACACAACAGCACGCACGCACGCACGCACGCACGCACGCACGCATGTGCGCGTGCACGCACACCACACACTTACCCCCCTCCCCACACCCACCCACACATTGTCCAGACTAATTGCATATGGGCTTTCCACAGCGCTCCGATATCCCCATGAACTGAACTGGACTGTGTGCTGAACCCCGAGACAACGGTTTAAAACATCAGATAAAAAACGGATCCAATATTTTGTTTGTACCGCTTCTTTTCAAGTCAGTTGCGTGCGATCCTCTGCCGCCCCCGCCCCCCCCCCCCCCCCCCCCCCCACACACACACATGTGCGCGTGCACGCACACCACACACATACCCCCTACCCCTCCCCCCACCCACCCCCGCATACCCCCACACGTCCACAGACACACACACACACGCCCACACGCCCACACACACACACGCACCACACACACACACACACACACACACCCCACACCACACACACACACAACATGACACACACATAAAACACGCACTAAGCCCACGGCGACGGGGGTACACTGTCAGCTTTTGGCACGGTCACATTACACATACTTAGGCGCTCGCAACCGGCAGACGACTGTTCGACTCTGCTTCGGCTCTTTCTCATCAGCGTGCGGGTATGGCCCAGAACTGATGTGACTCGTTGCTCATCCCCACAATGGTTTAAGCATGTAAAATGGTCACATCGTGCCGCTCTTAAGTCAGCAGTCATTCTGGGGTGCACGCCGCCCCTCCCACACACCAAACCCACCACCCCTCCCCCCACCTCCCCCCACCCGCACACCACCCCCACGCCCACACCCCCCCCCCCCCCACACACACACACACGCACGCACGCACGCGCGCGCGCGCACCCACATACACTGTCCAGACTAATTGGAGCGAAGGTCACATAAAAACCACTTATTTATGCCCAACGGCGAGGGGGGTAATTTGTCAGCTGGTTTGGCCGGTAATTACAATCATAGCGGTAGGCGTGTAAGCCGGCAGACGACGTCGGTTCGACTCTGCTTCGGCTCTCCTTTCTCTTCAGATGTTGCGGGTCATGGCCACAGTCTGATTGTGCCGTTGTTCATCCACAATGAGTGAAGCATTAAAATGGCTCACACCGCTGCCCATCTTAAGTACAGCAGTCATTCTGGTGGTGAGGGAACGGGACCATTTTGCTTTACGTCCACAGAAGCGAGGTGGCTTATTAGGGACGGGAAGGTGGTGACAGTGTGTAGCGTTTGTATAGTTCCCCCACCACACCACCCCGTCGGGCCCCGCCTCCTGAGGTCTCGGTCCTCGCCAGTACCCTCTCCGCCGGAGACAATTTGGCGCTTAAAGAAGTGGCCGGAACGAACGACCAAAGAAATAACCTAGTGAGCCGGTTTGGCCTAGCGGTAAGGCGTTAGGCTGGTCAGCAGAGCGACCTCGGTTCGAATCTGCTTCGGCTCTCCTTTCCCTTCACAAGTTGTGGTCTGTGGACACGGTCTTGTGAGCTGGTTTGGCCTAGCGGTAAGGCGTTAGGCTGGTCAGCAGAGCGACCTCGGTTCGAATCTGCTTCGGCTCTCCTTTCTCTTCACAAGTTGTGGTTTGTGGTCACCGTCTTGTGACTTTGTCCCTTACAGTTATGAAACACTGATTAAAATGGCTCTCATCGCTGCCCGCCTTAATGCAGGAGTCATTCTGGTGGTGACAGTGTAGCGATAGGTATGTGATTTCCCTCTTCCCCCACCTCCATACCCCCTTCCCCCCTTCTCCCCGTCCCTAATAAGCCTGAGCTTATGGTTTCTGTGGACGTTAAGCACTATGCTTACTTACTTACTTAAGAAATAACCAAATAGCCAACAACAAATAAACCTAAAAACGAAGTTTGTCAAGTTCAGTCTTCCACCTGAGTCTGTCTCCGTCAGACTGTCATCCTGACTCAAACGCCGAAAATTGAGTCAACGATAACCTTCACATATAGATTCAACATTCTAGTCATTTTGTTACACACACTCAGGGTTCCAGGCGAGATCAAGAGGAGGGAGGTGGAGCTGGACCCTCAAGTTAGCCCAGAAGAGATCATGAGCAGGGAGGTGGAGCTGGACTGCGAAAGCTGGACTTCTTTCGCTTCAGGTTGTTCCTCAACAGCAGTGCAACGGACATTGTCCTTGTGACTCTGCCCAGCACGGCAGTTGAAACAGCAACTGCGCAGTGCACTAGTCGCTGCGCAATGGCGAGGGGACACCGCCTTAACACTTCCATCGTTCTGGGGCGGTCCACGGTCTCTCCGATCTTTTTCGGGCGGTATCCGCGGTCGAGCCTTCACTCTCTCGCCCTCTTCCCCCCCTCCCTGTCCCCGTCCCTAATAAGCAACCTCGCTTCTGTGGACGTAAAGCAACATGGTCTAGTCATTTTGCCAAATTAGTTTCTGTCTACGGCTCGAAAAACTTAAGAATCAACACACAATGGAATTATCTATCTACCCCTCGACTGACTATGTAGTGGTTTGTGAAGATCCCTGTCCCAGAGCCATCGGCCAGTGAAACGCTGCGTCAGTGACGACATAATCATGCAGCTATAGATTGATTGATTGATTGATTGATTGATGATCACTTATATAGCGCTATTCTCCGCTCTCTTGAGCAGACTCACTGCGCTCGCATGTAGCTCTACATGAGTGACTGGCTTTTTATAGCGCGTTTTTTTTGCATCCACCGAGGTGGTGTACTTACAGCGCTGATGCATGGCTGGTGCCACGTGAAACTGCAGCCTTCGGTCTGCAAGTTCTGTGTACACCATACAACCATGCACCATGTCACTTCATGCAAAGCCGCATACGTAAGGTGTATGCGTGTTTAGCTGTAACCTGCCACCTGCACCTTTGGCAGAATAACCGGGATCTTTTACGTGCTACTGCGGTAACACGGGGTGGAACGGATACCGAAATTAGAGTCAGCACAGAAAGTCGACCCTGGAGAAGAAAATTCTCCTGCCGCTCCTGCAGGGATTTGAACCCGCGACCTTTCAGTCACGAGCCCGGCGCTGTAACCGCCCCGACAAACAGATAGACAGGTGGACACTTCTGCCGAACACTCTTTTACTGGACAGATTAAAACATACGTCAAGTAGATTGAACTCAACGGCAATGGCCACGCCTTAATTGGGTGAAGGATGTTGTTTGCTGACCGTGACCTTGCCGTTTGCCACTTGGGCGTCTGCCCAACGCCCATTCACCGAGTTGCCGGACGTAAGTAAGTCAACATGGTGCTTAACGTCCACAGAAACCATAAGGTTTATTATGGACGGGGAGATGGGGGGAAGGGGGTATGGAGGTGGGGGGGGGGGGTGGAGAGAGAGAGAGAGAGAGAGAGAGAGAGAGAGAGAGAGAGAGAGAGAGAGAGAGAGAGAGAGAGAGAGAGAGAGAGATTATATACCTATCGCTACACTGTCACCACCAGAATGACTTATGCATTAAGGTGGGCAGCGATGAGAGCCATTTTAATGTTTCATAATTGTGAAGGACAAAGCCACTAGACAGTGTCCACAGACCACACCTTTTGAAGAGAAAGGAGAGCCGAAGCGAATTCGAACCGAGGTCCCTCCGCTTATCAGCCTAACGCCTTACCGCCGCTAGGCCAAACCGGCTCACTCGCCGGACGGCAGTTTGGCCTGTATTATATAGCCTACCGATTTGCATGAAGGAGTGTCAGTGATCCACGCAGCCGATCTTCGCGTGTTCATGCAGTCTGGGCGTATTGCGTTCCCGGCCCGGCTGTATCAAGGTCACACCAAGGCGCTCCGGCCTCGACAGCAAACAGTGTGTGTGTGTGTGTGTGTGTGACTAGAGAGGGAAAAGAATGAGAGAAAGGGAGAGAATGAGAGAAAGGGAGAGAGTGAGAGAAAGAGAGAGACAGAGACAGACAGACAGACAGACATAGACAGAGAGACAGAGACAGAGACAGAAAGACAGAGAGAGACAGAGAGAGAGAGAGAAAAAGGGAGACAGACAGAGAGAGGAAGACAGAGAAAAAGAGAGACAGACAGAGTGAGATGTTTCAGTCCATTCTGGCGACTGTTTTTGTATCTTATAAATAAAGAAGCCTCTGTCTACCTAATTTGGTCAAGGTTAATTGTCTGTGTCAGTCAACGCGATGATTTAGGGCTCGGGCTGCTCCGGGACCAACACAGTAACGGTAAGATGACTCTTTCTGTCACTAAACACAGGGCAATGATAAACTGAACTGCCTTCCCCGATTAATTTGTTAGCTACAAAGCCCGTTAGTCTATTTTAAAACAGACGGGCTTTGCTGGTCAGCTAGCTTCGTGGTGCAATGGTTAGCACGCTGCACTCTTACGTAAGCGATCGGGTCGAGCCGGCCGCGGCAAATTTCCGTGAAACTAAATACCTTCCCCCCCTTCCCCTTGTCCCCCCCATTCTTTTTCCTTCTCAAACGTAAGTGTCTACCGTATCAAGTTTAACAGATCAGTCACTGACAAGACTTCTTGTTCGTGCTACATAATCTAGCTGCCATTCTGTTCTGTACATTACTGAGCCTACTAGAAATTAAAGTGCTTCTGTTTTTGTGTTTGCTGTCAGTCTGTCACAATGTGTGTTGTGTGTGTGTGGGTGGGGGGGGGGGGGGGGGGGGGGGGGGGGGGTCTGTCACTCTCTCACTCTCGTATGGTTGTAAATTCTTTGTTAAATGGAGTTTCCCGCAGCGGTGCCGCCTCTTTGTCAGTCTTGGTCAGCTGTGTTCTGGTGATGCGTATCATCGTGTTCCTTTCCTTTCGGTCAGAGCTCAGGAGCTGTGTGATGAAAGTCGAGGTGGCCGTGTCCTGGGCCGTGTCCTGGGCTCTCGTCCTTAATAAGCCTACCTACGGTTTCTGTGGACGTACAGCAACACCGCTCAACCTTTCCTTTCTTCCCTGGCTTCGGACGGTCGGGGCTTCACTGTAGTAACATTATATCACTCATGCTGCCTGCCTGTACAGCGCCGGAACCCGGGCGGCCCAGCCTCAGGGTCGGGTCTTTTTTCTCCTTTAAGACTGGCTCAGTCTAAGACAATCGAGTCCAGGCGAGATCAAGAGGAGGGAGGTGAGCTAGACTTTCACGAAGAAGTTAGCCCAGAAGAGATCAAGACTGAGCAGGGAGGTAGTGGTGCTGAGCTAGAGAGAGAGACTAGTTGGACTTCTTTTGCTTCAGTTGTTTCCCAACGGCGGAGCTACGGACATTGTCTTTGTGACACTGCGGTGGTCGCTGCGCAATGCCGGGCGGACACTGCCTTAACATCCTGTTGTTCTGGCGGCGCGGGTCCTCGGCAGCCTTGGTCTTCCGGGTTGGCGCCTGTTTCGAGGTTTCTTTGACTCTTCTTCTGTCCCCCTTTCAAGTTCCCACTCGTCAGTCCCCGTCCCTAATAGGCCTTCTCGCCTCCGTGGACGTTAAGCAGCAAAAACTCACACTAAGTCAATTGCAATCTCAGGCCCGGTTCAGCCTCGAAGCCGGGGTTGAAGGATCAGTCCCACTGATGCAGCAGCGTGATGCGCCCGAACCAGACTGACCGTGAGAGATCATCCTCAAGTTAAAATATACAGTGACGGAGGTTAACCGTTTCAAAGGCAAGGGGGGGGGGGGGGGGGGGGGGGGGGGGGAGCGCATATGGGCTTTCCGACCGCACATATACCACTGATCTTGAACTGAAGAACTGAACTGAACGTACTGAACCGTAGACCTCTGACCAAGACTGGCCAAGATCGTAAGCCAGGTTGGGTTCTGTACTAACCATAGCGAGGGGTTATTATCCGATAATTGTTTTCATCTTCTTTACTGAGCTAAGTCACAGTGGGTCACGGCGAGATCGAAACTGATTAGCCCCGAGGCCGCCGCCGTTGGACCGCGGGGCGAAGCCATTGGCAATCATCAAAGCGGCCCCGTCTATTTTAAAACAGACGGGCTTTTGGCAATCATTGAGTCCAACCTCGCTTTCGACCTGGCGACCCTCGGCTTGACCTAGCTCATTAACATTGACGCCGGGTCGTGCTAAATGCTAAATCGACAGAGGCCGACCGAACCTCGCATTTCGACTGACCTGGCACGGTGGTGACCCGCCGCGACCTAACTCATCCAGTGGAGCTGACTACTGTAGCGATGGACCTAAATATACACAGGTCCATGGCTGTAGAGATGGACCTAAATATACACAGGTCCATGGCTGTAGCCAAGCGGCCTCATAATGACGAGAGAGGGTGACCCGGCGGCACTGACTGACGGTAGAACTAGGTCAAACTACAGCAGGTCAGCGGAAGGGCCGACGGGGTTAGAAACGGGGACGGGTTTATGGACCGATCGACGTTTTCGACGTGACGGCGGCAGAAACCCATTCCACTGACCAGCGGGCCACTGAGTGTCCAGACCCCCCCTTCCCCCCTTCTCATCCCTTAATTTATTGCCAACTCTTTTGCACACGTCAGACAGAGCTTAGGAGCTGTGTGAAAGTCAGGTCGAGGTGGCCGTCCTGGGCTCCCCGAGAGCTCAGGAGCTGTGTGAAAATCGAGGTGGACGTCCTGGGCTCCCGTCCCTAAAAACCCTAAACCCTAAAAAAACTACGGTTTCTGTGGACGTAAAGCAACACTTCAGCCAACGAACTGGGCTCCCAATCCCTAATAGTTCGTACGGTCTCTGTGTGTTGCGTGGCTAAACAGGTATTACAGTGCGACCATCTTTAATCATCTGACTCATCACGTCATAAAGTATCGGCGTCTGCTACTGGCAGTCGCTATAGATTGTAATTAGGGTAACTGCCCCCCCCCCCCTCCCCCCCCCCCCCCCCCCTCGCCCCCCCTCCCCCCCCCCCAAGTTACACAACAAAATCCTTTAGCCAGAGACAATCGAGAACTGCATCAAAGCGTCTGAATGATTCTGTTCTCCTACAACTGATGACACGAATTTAATACAGCACGTGAAGAGCGTGATCCGGCGTTAGAATACAAAATCTCAAAAAAGCGCAAGATCGTGACACACAGTGGGATAACAGTAACTTTTCTCGGTTTTTGTTTATTGTTGTTTTTCGTTTGTTTGTTTTTCGTATGTTTTTTGTTTTCTTTTTCTTTTTTTCTTTTTCTTTCTGATGCCACGTCGACAGCAACATAAACAACAGAGGTACACCAGATCCTCTTGTACGGAGATCAGGCAATGCGTTAGTAACGCCGCCAGAACTCTCTCCCACGGGTCCGCCTTTTCTAAATATCAAGTAATGCGCCGGTCACGTCACAAATACTCCAAAGGATTACATGTTCCTGTGGTTTATGTTAAAAGTGTCAATTTGTTCAGAAAGGTTCTTCATTTGTAATTCAATTCTTACACCAAACGATACAATTTAAAAATAAATAATCATGTCTTTGTTTCGACGGGATGTAGTTTCTTAATTCACTTTTTTTTTTAAATAAATAAATTAGACCAGTTAGACTGACGTTACGTGTCTCCATCTGTTACACGGAATCCTCAGACGTGGTCAGTAATCTGTCTGCTCTTCGACAGGGAGCTGTTTTTGTAGGGTATAAGTCATTAGTAATATTGATGGGTGGTTATTTTCACTTCGACCTCAGGAGTGGCAGCAATAAAACCTCCTTCCTGCGTGAAACGAAATCCCCAAAAGTCAAATGTCAGAGTCTTCAGAGTGTTGATGTTGGCAGCCGTAAAACCTCCCTAAGTCACTGCAGACACCTCCATCCAGAGTAAAGCGCAACTCCCAAATCTCACATGTCCGAGTCTTCAGAGTGTTGATGTTGGCAACCATAAAACCTCCCTACGTCACTGCAGACACCTCCATCCAGAGTAAAACGTAACTCCCAAATCTCACATGTCCGAGTCTTCAGAGTGTTGATGTTGGCAACCGTAAAAACCTCCCTAAGTCACTGCAGACATCTCCATCCAGAGTAAAACGTAACTCCCAAACCTCAGATGTCAGAGTCTTCAGAGTGTTGGTTTAAACGGGATTTATTCACATCATTGACGGGAGCTGCCACAAGTAACATTTTTGTCGCGACAAAACTTTTGTCGCGACAGACTCGTGTTTTGTCGCGGCAAAAATGATACTTGTGGCAGCTCCCGCCAATGATATATTCAAGACAAAGTATTGATGTCGAACAGATAAAGATGTTGATGATAAACAGTAAGTAAGTAAACGTGGTGCTTAACGTCCACAGAAACCATAGACTTATTAGGGACGGGGAGAAGGGGGTAGGGGGGAAGGGGGTATGGAGGTGGGGGAAAAGGGAGACTATATACCTATCGCTACAATGTCACTACCAGAATGACTCCTGCATTAAGATGGGCAACGATGAGAACCATTTTGATGTGTCAGTTCATTAATTGTGAAGGACAAAGTCACAAGACAGTGTCCACAGACAATTTTTGAAGAGAAAGGAGAGCCGAAGCGGATTCGAACCGAGGTCACTCTGCTTACCGGGCCTAACGCCTTACCGCTAGGCCGAACCGGCTCACATGATGTTGAATACTATTTACGTGAGAAGAATTATTATTATTAATCATAGCTTTTATACAGCGCTATTATCTGCTATTACATGTTATTACATGTCGCATGTGATTCTGAACGGTAGGTAGGTAGGTAGGTAGGTAGGTAGGTAGGTAGGTAGGTAGGTAGGTAGGTAGGTAGGTAGGTAGTGTTGCTTAATGTCCTCAGATGTCAGGTGACATATTAGGGACAAGCTGAGACCAATGCCGAAGCATGGTTCAATATAGCTTTACGTCCACGGAAACCAGAAGGCTCGTTAGGACGGACAGCCCAGGACGGCCACCTCCACTCTCACACAGATCCTGAACTATGATTCTGAACGGCTGATGATGATGATGATGAAGTGATGCTTTATGTCCTCAGATGTCAGTTGACATATTAGGGACAAGTTGTGACCAATGCCGAAGCACGGAGCAATAAATCTTTACGTCCACGGAAACCAGAAGGCTCGTTAGGACGGACAGTCCAGGACGTCCACCTCGACTCTCACACAGCTCCTGAACCATGGCCTGAACGGCGATTGACTGTATCCTTTTATAGCGCGTATTAATATCCACGGAAGTGGTGTACTGGTAGCGCTCTTTGGTTGTAAAAGTGGAAGCTAGCTGTCTGGCGTCCAGCGGGTCTGGGTGTAACAGGCTAGTGACGTTATCGGGCGAGCTACACTAGGCCCACTCTGGTGGCAGGTGAGTGCAGGTGGCGATGCTCCTGGTGTCTGGGATCATTGGAGTAGCGGGTTAGGGTCGTGATGGAACAGAGGGCCGGGGGATAACCTGGTTAAATTATTTAATTTGTTTTGGGATTAAAATTAGATGTATGTTTTTTTTTCGCAGTAAAGAATGTTTTTTGTTTTTTTGTTTCTTTCTTTTTTGTTTTTTGGTGTGTGTGTGCGTGCGTGCGTGGTGCGTGCGTGCGTGCGTCGTGCGCGCGGGGCGTGTGTGTTTTTGGTGGTGTTTTTTTTGTTTTGTTTTCTTGAAAATTGTAAGCTCGTCTAATATCATTCATGAAAGAAATCCAGGGGACACTGCGGGACCCCCCGGGGGATTTTCGTTCGGGGTGCTTTACGTCATAGAGCCGAAACAGACTATTAGGGACGGGGAGCCCAGGAGGGCCCCTGTTTCCCCAACAGCTCCCGAGCTCGTGCCGGCGATTTCGGCCCCGCCTCAGACACACCAACCCCCCCACACACACCACCAAAACAACCACACACACACACACACACACACACAAACCCCCACACGCACCACCACGCCGCACCACGCACGCCGCACGCACGCACGCACGCACGCGCGCGCACGCACCACGCACGCATGCGCGCGCGCACGCACGCCCGCACGCGCCGCGCACGCACGCACGCACGCGCACGCCACGCACGCCCCGCGCGCAGCACGCACGCCGCACACACACACACACACACACACACCACTCGCGCCAACACCCACAAAAAGAGAGAGACTGGAGGGGGATGGGGGGGGGGGGGGGGGGGGTCTTTAAGTTCTATACAGAATAAGTGTACAGAAGAAAAATGGCACACAGCCAGCTCGAACGATTATAGAAGTCGTGACCGATCTGTTAAAGTAGTACGATAGACTGGTACGATAGACTCTTACGTTTGAATAGCTCTGATCCAGAAAGTCTCATATACATAATAATTATTTTAAATTGTTGGTCAGTAATACTCGTCAAGGCGAATGTATCATTATACCGTGGTCTCATAGCGTGCACTCAGTGCAGATCTCCTTTCCACACATGCATATAATTATTGGCAGGAGGACAAGAACGTTATCGCTGCATGTTTATTGCGGTCAGGTCAGTCAGGTAGCTGTTGACTTCTATATGTCCTTCTCTGCACACCAATAAAATATTACTTCACTGTATCTGGCAACGAGGACAGCACGGCACAAAGCCCTCAACGTTGTCTGTCAAGAAAGAAAGAAATTCTCTCACAGGTTCAACAACAGTTCGTCATGGTCCTTTCAGTGCATACGTCCCGAATCGAGGAATCCGTCCAGGGCCGAACTAAAAATCCAGGTAGGTGCTGATGTACCCATGCAGACGATTCTCCTTGTAGTTTTTTGTTTGTTTTATTTTGTTTAGTTTTGTTTCTGTCAGCCTTCCTCAGCTAAAATCTTTGAATTTCATACACCCAACGTTAGGTGAGCAGGAAGCGTGTGCAACCGTTTCCCCCCATATCTAAAAATAAGATTCAAGACAACATTATTAATCCAGTGCCGAAATTACATGGTCTGCCATACGAACGTATCACATAATAAAACGTTGCACTAACAACACATGCTATCGTTCTTCCAAATTAACAACCCACTCGCACAAACAGCTGCTTCCCATTCTCTCCCAGACATTCCTCCATTTTTGTCCCCGTCTCGTCGTCCCCGCAACCCCATCTGCACATACTGTCACCAGTGTTTTTTGCCACTTCGAGGATTTCAATAATAGTGGATTTTGCCATGTCATGATGATGATTATAGGTGAAAGGGATCCTGACATGGAACTCTAACCACAACAAACATTTTGGTGTAGCCCCGCGTTGTGACTAGAGGCAGTAAAATTCCAGCAATGACAATAAGTAAATAAACATGGTGCTTGACGTCCAGAGAGACCACAAGGCTTATTAGGGACGGGGAGAAGGAGGGGAACTGGGGGGTGGGGGGGGGGGGGGTGCATGGAGGTGGTGGAAGAGGGAGATTATATACCGATCGCTACGCTGTCACCGCCAGAACGACTCCTGCATTAAGATGGGCAGCGATGGGATTAATGTCTCGTTAATTGTGAGGGACAAGGTCACAAGACAGTGTCCACAAACCACAACCATTCTGAAGAGAAAGGAGAGCCGAAGTAGAATCGAGACAATGCCAGTGGCCGTTGCTTTGACCAGGGCCCACATAGAGGGGCGATTAAGCCAAGAGCTTTTTCTCTCCTCCCGCTCCCCCCCCTCCCCCCCCCCCCCCCCCCCCCCCCCCCCCCCCCCCCCCCCCCCCCCCCCCCCGCCACCCACCCCCCCACCCTTCCTTTAAAAAACACACCTGTTGTTGTCCTTTTTCATTTTATTTTCGGCTCTGTTTAGGTATTCTGGACCAAGTACAATATATAGGACAATTTGTTATCTGCTGGGTCCCTCCACACGTATCCTCCTCCCCATTAGTGGTTGTATTGCCGAGTGTTGATAAAATGAAGGGTAAAAATAGCACTGGGTACAATCTGTTCTGAGGGGGTGAACTTGGAGCATTTGACTACCTAGTATATAATAGTGTATATATTGGAGAGAGAGAGAGAGAGAGAGAGAGAGAGAGAGAGAGAGAGAGAGGGGAGAGAGGAGAGAGAGAGAGAGAGAGAGAGAGAGAGAGAGAGAGGAGAGAGAGAGAGAGAGAGAGAGAGAAGAGAGAGAGAGAGAGAGAGAGAGAGAGGAGAGAGAGAGAGAGAGGAGAGAGAGAGAGAGAAGGAGAGTGTGGTGGAGGTAAAGAGCAAACCAGAAGAAAGAAAAGAGAAGACGAGAGAGAGAGAGAGAGAGAGAGAGAGAGAAGGGGAGAGGGGAGAGGAGAGAGAGAGAGAGAGAGAGAGGGGAGAGGAGAGAAGGAGAGAGAGAGGAGAAAAGAGAGAGAGAGGGGGTGTGTGTGTGTGTTGTGTGTGTGTGTGTCTGTTGGTTTGTGTGTTGTGTGTCTGTTGTCTGTGTGTCTGTTGGCTGGTCGTTGGGCTTCGTTTGTGCTTGTCCGGTTTATACATAATAATTATTTTAAATTGCTATTCCAACATTTCTTCTGTTGGAGGCATTTCAATCTAACCGTTGCCAGACCATAAACTGTTGCTTGCAGTCTAGTCGCATTTGAAACTGGACCTATGAAACAAAGCAGGACATGCTATCGATCTGTCTGTAAAAATACTGTGCTCTGTGCATTTCCAGCATCTAAACCAGTCTTTAATGCACGGAGTTGACATTTTAACCCCTTGGCTGCCCCAGCCCGTAAAATGTCCGGGCTGAATGATGCACGGACACGCCTGCAAACAGTGTGTTTTCCTGTCCGTTAACATCTATTTTCATTGCTAAGCGTTTTGATGGAGATCCTTTCACATACCAGTGTGAAAAAGAAGACAAAAAGACTTAAGGGTTTCAGGTTTCGCACTTTTATGGGTCGTTTTCAAATGACATCATGGCAGTGAAGGGGTTAAGGTCAGCAGGTGTAACTTTGTAATAATTGTTTATGCGTGACTCTATGAGCCCGTGAGCATAGTCGGCTGAAAGCTGCATGGTTTTAAGCTTTTTAGGTTAATGGCCTGACGGTCAAAGTTTTTTTGTTTTTTTTGAACAAGAAAGGACTAGATGTGACATGAACGCCTGATTTATCCTTTTAACATTTCGTTTGTGCTCACTCTCTCTCTTCTTTTTTCCTCTTTTTTTTTTTTCTTCTTCATTTTTTTTCTTTTTTTCTTTTTTCGTGACCGATAATTAGTTCCACAAACAATAAGCCATATAGCTGGTTGCTTGGGCTAAATAAAGACAGCGCTGTCAGTGTAGATGAGACCTCTGGCTATGTCAGCTGCACTGTGGCTGTTGGGGGTGCAAAACCTCAAGGACAGAGATCTCCATCTCAACTGCACTGTGACTGTTTGGAGGGGAAATCCTCAAGGACAGAGATCTCCATCTCAACTGCACTGTGACTGTTTGGAGGGCAAAACCTCAAGGACAGAGATCTCCATCTCAACTGCACTGTGACTGTTTGGAGGGCAAAACCTCAAGGACAGAGATCTCCATCTCAACTGCACTGTGACTGTTTGGAGGGCAAAACCTCAAGGACAGAGATCTCCATCTCAACTGCACTGTGACTGTAGGGAGGGCTAAATAAAGACAGCGCTGTCAGTGTAGATGAGACCTCTGGCTATGTCAGCTGCACTGTGGCTGTTGGGGGTGCAAAACCTCAAGGACAGAGATCTCCATCTCAACTGCACTGTGACTGTTTGGAGGGGAAATCCTCAAGGACAGAGATCTCCATCTCAACTGCACTGTGACTGTTTGGAGGGCAAAACCTCAAGGACAGAGATCTCCATCTCAACTGCACTGTGACTGTTTGGAGGGCAAAACCTCAAGGACAGAGATCTCCATCTCAACTGCAGAATGACTGTTGGCAGGGCAAAACCACAAGGACAGAGATCTCCATCTCAACTGCAGAATGACTGTTGGCAGGGCAAAACCACAAGGACAGAGATCTCCATCTCAACTGCAGAATGACTGTTGGCAGGGCAAAACCACAAGGACAGAGATCTCCATCTCAACCGAACGGTGACTGTTGG
>JABMCL010000101.1:95000-100000 GCA_018857735.1 Alviniconcha marisindica | reverse complement strand
CTCACGCGCACGCATAGATAAGAGAACTGCGCGGGCCGCAAGGAACACACGCTATCGCTACAATGAAATCGGCCCTCTGGACCACAAAATGGCTGACAATTGTGTTTCCTTGGCCCGCACAAATACAGTTTCCTCAACAATAACTAAACTAATTAAAACATGAAATACATCAAATAAAAGCTACAGTTACAATCTTTTAAACCGTATAAACAAAATGTACACACATGACTTATTTAATTTACAACAAGAGTGGGAAGCGTGGCTTGCACCTATCTATAAGCAGATTCGTACAACTAAATCACAACTAACACAATGTAAAAAATATAACTGTCAATAAAACTTACATCAGAATAAAGAACACGCTCCCACGGTTAAAATGGTACATAACAATTACAATACAACGCTCTATAAGAGAAGCAAGACACACTCAAAGACTAGTACTAAAACAATCGGTGCGAACTTTCGCCTGGGGCGCGTTATCTTAGTCGCAGCAGCGCTGATAGTGATACCAAGTAGTCTATGAATATAACTTAGCTTCTACAGTACACAATACTCAATAAGTTAATTTCAACCCAAAATAAACACTAAACATGAAGTCAGCTAAGCAAAATACTATACGACTGACAAAGCATTGATCGACACAGAACTACTTTAATCGAGTCAAAACAACGATTCACTACTATTCACTAGTACTACACAGAAAATGCGCCATGCAGACGACGGCTATAAAAAGAATGGACCTAGAGAGGCATCGGCAACTGATTAAGCTCGATCCTGCGTCTAAATAAGATCTAAATAAACATTCTAAGATGCCAAATTATATTACACATGGCTTAGTGCATAAAAAGGACTAGGTAAACAAAGAGTAGGTAAACAAACAAGCGGTCAAAATATTAAGGGAGTAAACAGGTTTGAAAATGGCGCGCACCGGCGGCTATTGCCGGTCGGCTGTGAGAAGGCCATGTGGCGTTACGCAACACGCAGCGCTTCAAAACAAAAGCGTCGTCTGCTCCGGTTTCCGGGTTACTAACAGTACAGTAATGAAATTGCATGGATCTAATAACCGGGGCGGGATTATTGTAAAAACGTACAAAGAGCACTTGCTCACAAAAGTATTTATAAAGCGCTAAAACTTTGTCCGTAGAGGCCATTCTAAGGGCGTACACACACACGCATTCACGCACGCGCGCGCGCACACACTGACACACACATACACAAGCGCGCGCGCGCACACGCACGCACCACACACACACGCACACGCACGCACGCACGCACGCACGCACGCACGCACGCACGCACACACGCACACACAACACACACACACACACACACACACACACACACACACACACAGAGGCACACACAGGCACCCGCACACATGAGCATACTGACTGTGTAAAACGTAATTTACACACAACTTAAACTCCACTTCTGAAATTTCAGAAGGCGGACATGCAGTGGGGAAATGGTTTCACACGCTACCTTCTCACCCTGCGTTGGGTGAACCTCGGGGGCTTTTGAAGGAGGAACGCTTACCAAAAAAAAAAAAAAGAGAAAAAAAGAGACACTATCGCGGAAGCAAACGAAACAACAGTGACACTGTTGACGTCTGAATGATGTGAATGTCCGTTTCAATAACTTGGGACCCAGCTTGTAGGCTACACTAGCTATACATATGACTTTAACAAACTGTGACATACACGATGAATTTGATAATCAGTTCGGTCTTCTTCAAAAAGCACATCACGTATATAATTCTAATGCAGTCAACCACGCTGGAGTGAACGTTTCGCGAGTCACATCCTTCGTTTCTAGTCGGCTGTGCGAATGCTTGTGTTTCTACGTGACTACAGCGTGAGTGCTCGTTTGTTTTTAACCACAAGGCCTGGATACTGACCCAGCTATGATGAAACGTGTTACGAACGCCTTCACACCCCACCTCATCTGCCACCCTCCCCCCCCCCCTCGCCGCCCCCCCTCCTTCGCCCTCTACCCCCCCCCCCCTCCTCTCCCCACGTGTCTTGGTTACCGCACTCCAAAGCCCCGCTTTCCGACACCCCTCCTCCAACGAATGTCGTGTAAACCGATATTATTTGGAGTTTACCTGCTTAACCATCCCTTACCAGTCTCGGCTTAGGTATTAAACTGAACCGGATGTCACCTGGCTGCGTGAGCCGGTTTGGCCTTGCGGTAAGGCTTCAGGCTGGTAAGCAGAGGGACCTCGGTTCGAATCCGCTTCGGCTCTCCTTTCTCTTCAAAAGTTGTGGTCTGTGGAGTCCACCGAGGTCCGAGGTCTTGTGACTTTGTCCCTCAGAATTAATGAAACATTAAAATGGCCCTCTTCGCTGCCCATCTTAATGCAGGAGTCATTCTGGTGGTGACAGTGTAGCGATAGGTATATCATCACAGTATCGCACACAGATATGCTAGAATTATACCCCTGCCTCTTCAGAGCCCCACCACCACCACATCCACCACCTTTTCCATCTCCCCGATCTGGCCCTGCAGTGTGTGGGATTTTGAACGTGCGCACAGATGTTGATGCACGCGACTGCACACGGGAACACCATAAGACAGTCTGCACTGGAAGTTGTGAGAACAATCTGGGTGAGAAAAAAATAATAATCTTGCCGCATTAATGACTCGAACCCGCGTCAGTATTGCGTTTGGCTTTTCCGTCGGACGCTCTACCCACTGAGCTATCCCGCCCTGCAGATTGACCCGGGCCCGGGTATCGTCAGACGTACGGCACTTGTTTTTTTTTTTTTTTTTTTTTTTTTTGTTTTGCTTTGTTGCCAAAACAGCAATGCTGCCAAGCACATCAGTGAGGGGCGGTTATTCAGAAACATCCATCCATCATTACAACATACTTCTCGCTCACTCATTCACGCGTGGTTGTACGGTTAATCTTTTCCGCATGTTCATCCAGCCCCTTTGTCGGTCAGACGCTCGTGTTTCAACCCGATATATATATATAACAACTGTGTATGTGTGGTTGGTCCTGAAGTGACCATGTGCGCTTGACAGTACGTAAAAATGCAAGAACCGACTTGTGAACTAAGGCGCACTGCAACCCGGTTGTTGCCCTTGTTTCATAAGCACTGTCTGTCGGAAACGGAAATGACTCATCGAAAGCGGTCTTTTGTGTTTTGCGTTTATCAAAGCGATACATATCGTTACTGACGTGCACTCAAACCCGTCTTTGCTCTTTCTTTGCTCTTTCTTTCTTTGCTCTTTCTTTGATAAGCATTGCCTGTCAGCAATTGAACTGATTCGCTTGCGGCGGCGTTCTTAGTGTGTTCATTAAAGCCGATATATTCTTTGGTCAGTGCATTGAAACCTGTCCTCGCACTTTTTCGATTAACTGCTCAGCCATCAGCTGAACTGGCACGCACTAGAAAGTTTCGATTGGAGATAGAACAGCTCTAGGGAAATGTACTCACCAATGCGACGAAACACAAGGAGACAATAGCGCACTATTGTTTCCTTGTGTTTGATCGCATTGGTCACTATTGTTTCCTTGTGTTTGATCGCATTGCTCACTATTGTTTCCTTGTGTTTGATCGCATTGGTCACTATTGTTTCCTTGTGTTTGACCGCATTGGTCACTATTGTTTCATTGTGTTTGATCGCATTGGTCACTATTGTTTCCTTGTGTTTGATCGCATTGGTCACTATTGTTTCCTTGTGTTTGATCGCATTGGTCACTATTGTTTCCTTGTGTTTGATCGCATTGGTCACTATTGTTTCCTTGCGTTTGATCGTATTGGTCACTATTGTTTCCTTGTGTTTGATCGCATTGGTCACTATTGTTTCCTTGTGTTTGACCGCATTGGTCACTATTGTTTCCTTGTGTTTGATCGCATTGGTCACTATTGTTTCCTTGTGTTTGATCGCATTGGTCACTATTGTTTCCTTGTGTTTGATCGCATTGGTCACTATTGTTTCCTTGTGTTTGATCGCATTGGTCACTATTGTTTCCTTGTGTTTCGTCGTATTGGTCACTATTGTTTCCTTGTGTTTCGTCGTATTGGTCACTATTGTTTCCTTGTGTTTGATCGCATTGGTCACTATTGTTTCCTTGTCACTGTTTCGTGGAATTGGTCACTATTATTTCCTTGTATTTCGTCGCATTGGTCACTATTGTTTCCTTGTATTTCGTCGCATTGGTCATATTGTTTCCCTGTGTTTCGTTGCAATGGTGAGTACATTTCCCTAGATCTGATCTGTTTTGTTAACTTCACCAGCAGTTGTTCACTCATTCCTTGCATTGGAGATAACCTCGGTGTGCAAAATCGATAAGCAAAGGAGGTTAAGAGGTTAAGGAGGTTCACTCCCACAAGATCTTAGACACTGCTCAACCCTGTCATTTTTTAAAGCCAAACTGAAAACCTTCTTCTTCTCACAGTATTTCCACACCAACTAATATCAATACCCAGTTTCTGCTATAGTCATTGCGTGTGTATGTGCGTGCGTGCGTGTGTGTGTGTGTGTGTGCGTGCGTGCGTGCGTGCGTGCGTGCGTGCGTGCGTGCGTGCGTGTGTGTGTGTGTGTGTGTGTGTGTGTTGTGTGTGTGTGTGTAATACCTTATGTAAATTGTTTTGGTAGGACTGTGCTCTACGTGTGTATCGAATATTGTATTGTGTGAGCGCTCAGGGCGTTGATGAGCGCATGATAAATGTACATTATTATAATTATTAAGAAGCATTTATAGCTTTCGACTGGCGTGGTACATGATACGAATAAAATACAAAACTGCTTGCTTGTGCCACAACGCAAGCACAGGTTCCGCCCCCTCTGTTTTTTTCTGAGCTACTGCATTTTTACAGTCCTTCCAGCTCTCTCCGCTCTTCGTCAGACACACGCATACTCGAATTCCAACGCTTCAACCACAAGACCCATGACTTTCGCACTTTCTCACACTTCGGTCCACACATCTGGAACAACCTCCCCCAAGCCACCTGGCACTCTGTTAATCTCTCTTCGTTCAAGACTTTTCT
>JABMCL010000101.1:75000-90000 GCA_018857735.1 Alviniconcha marisindica | reverse complement strand
CGTACGGCTTATTAGGGACGGGGAGAAGGGGGGGGGGGGGGGGGGGGGGGGGGGGGGGGGGGGGGGGGGGGGGGAAGAGGGAGATTATATACCTATCGCTACACTGTCACACCACAGAATGACTTCTGCATTAAGATGGGCAGAGATGAGAGCCATTTTAATGTCTCAGTAGGAAGTGATGGACAAAGTCACAAGACAGTGTCCACAAACCACAACCATTTTGAAGAGAAAGGAGAGCCGAAGCGGTATCGAACCGAGGTCCTTCCGCTTACCAGCCTAACGCCTTAACCGCTAGGCCAAGCCGGCTCACAGTTAAAAACGCAGTGATGATGATGAAGTGATGCTTTATGTCCTCAGATGTCAGTTGACATATTAGGGACAAGTTGTGACCAATGCCGAAGCACGGTGCAATAATTCTTTACGTCCACGGAAACCAGAAGGCTCGTTAGGACGGACAGCCCAGGACGCCACCTCACACAGCTCCTGAACTATGAAAAACGCAGTAGGTAGGTAGGTAGGTAGTGTTGCTTAATGTCCTCAGATGTCAGTTGACATATTAGGGACAAGCTGAGACCAATGCCGAAGCATGGTTCAATATAGGTTTACGTCCACGGAAACCAGAAGGCTCGTTAGGACGGACAGCCCAGGACGGACACCTCGACTCTCACACAGCTCCTGAACTATGGAAAAAACGCAGTCTTCTTCTTCCATGGTGCTTTACGTCCACAGAAACCGTACGGCTTATTAGGGACGGGGAGAAGGGGGGAAGGGAGTATGGAGGTGGGGGGAGAGGGAGAGTATATACCTATCGCTACGCTGTCACCACCAGAATGACTTCTGCATTAAGATGGGCAGCGATGAGAGCCATTTTAATGTTTCAGTAGGAAGTGATAGACAAAGTCACAAGACAGTGTCCACAAACCTCAACCTTTTTGAAGAGAAAGGAGAGCCGAAGCGGTATCGAACCGAGGTCCTTCCGCTTACCAGCCTAACGCCTTACCGCTGGGCCAAACCGGCTCACTAAACGCAGTGATGATGATGAAGTGATGCTTTATGTCCTCAGATGTCAGTTGACATATTAAGGACAAGTTGTGACCAATGCCGAAGCACGGTGCAATAAATCTTTACGTCCACGGAAACCAGAAGGCTCGTTAGAACGGACAGTCCAGGACGTCCACCTCGACTCTCACACAGCTCCTAAACCATGACTAAACGCAGTCAAATGGCCTTGGCCTAACACTGTAGTGAGCCGGTTTGGCCTCGCGGGTATCACTGGCGGGAGCTGCCACAAGTATCATTTTTGTCGCGACAAAAGAGCACACAAAGCTAGAACATGCTAGAACAAAAGTATGCTTGCCGCGACAAAACGTTTGTCGCGACGAACACATGTTTGTCTCGACAAAATGTTTTTGTCGCGACAAAAACACGTGTTCGTCGCGACAAAAGTTTTGTCGCGACAAGCATACTTTTGTCGCGACAAGCACGTGTTTGTCGCGTCAGATAACTTGTCCTTGCATTGTGTCCCTTGATCTATGAGGGGGCCCTGGCTTATCTGTTCTGTACCACACAAAAATCAGTGTTTAGCTGACTCTAAAATTATGTGAGCCACTTTGGCCTAGCGGTAAGCTGTTAGGCTGGTAAGCAGAGGGACCACGGTTCGAATCCGCTTGGGCTCTCTTTGCTCTTCAAAAGTTGTGGTCTGTGGACACTATCTTGTGAGTTTGTCCCTTACAATTAATGAAACATTAAAATGGCTCACATCGCTGCCCATCTAAATGCAGGAGTCATGCTGGTGGTGACAGTGTAGCGATAGATATATAATCTCCCTCTTCCCCTCACCTCCACACTCCCTTCCCCTCTTCTCGCCGTCCCTAATACGCATTATGGTTTCTCAGTGTGGACGTTAAGCATCATGTTTACTTACTTTGCGAAGACTGACTGGATGTCTCTCAGTTAATAGGGCACGACAAACTGAAACGTGATCTGTCCCGCTTCAGCTGGCTGAGGTCTGGTTAAAAAACAAAACAAAACAAAAAACAAAAAACAACAACAACTCAGACAAGAAGCCGGGGTGAAGCATGGAAGTCTGTCAACAGGGCACGTCAGATACAGCATCATGTTTACTTACTTTGCGAGGACTGACTGGATGTCTCTCAGTTAATAGGGCACGACAAACTGAAACGTGATCTGTCCCGCTTCAGCTGGCTGAGGTCTGGTTAAAAAACAAAAACAAAACAAAAAACAAAAAACAACAACAACTCAGACAAGAAGCAGGGGTGAAGCATGGAAGTCTGTCAACAGGGCACGTCAGATACAACAGGGTGAAGCATGGAAGTCTGTCAACAGGGCTCGTCGGATACAACAGGGTGAAGCATGGAAGTCTGTCAACAGGGCTCGTCGGATACAACAGGGTGAAGCATGGGAGTCTGTCAACAGGGCACATCAGATACAACAGGGTGAAGCATGGGAGTCTGTCAACAGGGCAGGTCAGATACAACAGGGTGAAGCATGGGAGTCTGTCAACAGGGCACGTCAGATACAACAGGGTGAAGCATGGGAGTCTGTCGACAGGGCTCGTCAGATACAACAGGGTGAAGCATGGGAGTCTGTCGACAGGGCTCGTCAGATACAACAGGGTGAAGCATAAACGTCTGTCAACAGGGCACATCAGATACAACAGGGTGAAGCACGGAAGTCTGTCAACGGGGCTCGTCACATACAACAGGGTGAAGCATAAACGTGTGTCAATAGGGCACGTCAGATACAACAGGGTGAAGCATAAAAGTCTGTCAACAGGGCACGTCAGATACAACAGGGTGAAACATAAACGTCTGTCAATAGGGCACGTCAGATACAACAGGATGAAGCATGGGAGTCTGTCAACAGGGCACATCAGATACAACAGGGTGAAGCATGGGAGTCTGTCAACAGGGCTCGTCAGATACAACAGGATGAAGCATGGGAGTCTGTCAACAGGGCACATCAGATACAACAGGGTGAAGCATGGGAGTCTGTCAACAGGGCAGGTCAGATACAACAGGGTGAAGCATGGGAGTCTGTCAACAGGGCACGTCAGATACAACAGGGTGAAGCATGGGAGTCTGTCAACAGGGCACGTCAGATACAACAGGGTGAAGCATGGGAGTCTGTCAACAGGGCTCGTCAGATACAACAGGGTGAAGCATAAACGTCTATGAATAGGGCACGTGAGATTCAACAGGGTGAAGCATGGGAGTCTGTCAGCAGGGCACGTCAGATACAACAGTGTCTTGTCGTCCAATCAACCAAAATTAACCCTCTTGTGTCAGACTTGACTAACTCTCAGCCAAGCGGATCACACACACACACACACACACACACACACACACACACACACACAAACGAGACTAACCCACGCTTTAAAAAACAGACATACGATTTTTTATACATAATTCTTTTTTAACGCGCACTTGTTCAACATTTTTAAATATGAACGCACACCGCTCTCAAACGTCAGAATCGGGTACTGGTACGGGCGTAAGCCGAACGTGCAAGCCATGCTTATTTGGGACGAGTAAATAGGCCTACAAGGTACATAACCTCAACCAGAGGTGGGCAGGCCCCTATAGCTAGCAACAACTGGGTGTTCACGTCACGTTGCCTACTGTCAGTTGAACTTGTACCCGGTTCAGCGCGATAACTGATTTTAAGCGAGTGCATGCAAGTGCATTCATCGACCCGGCTGACTGATAAAAATGTTTACCCATTTTTGCTCTTCACGCAGCAGAAGTCCACGTGGCCAATCATTTAACGTGCGTGCGACAGAATTCATTTATCGGGGCCCAGGCGAGATCAAGAGGAGGGGGGGGGGGGGGGGGGGGGGGAGCTGGGCTCTCATACACTGAGAACTGGACAATCCTTTGCTTCAGGTTTCAGCAGCTGCTTTTCGGACACTGTCTCTGTGACTTCGCTCCGCACAGCTGTTGAAACAGCGGTTAGCATAGTACACAAGTCGCTTCGCACTGGCGGGGGTCCCTAACTCCTCAAGTGACATTGTTGTTCTGGCGGTGGCTGACAGGTCACTTCGGTCTTTACTCGGGTCGGAGTGCGCGGACGAGCTAGTCAGGTTTTACCCCTTCGCCCGTCCCCAATAAGCCTTGTGGTTTCTGTGGACGTAAAGCCCCCATGTTTACTTACCTAGTTCATTTCTTGAGAGGAAACTGAGCAGCCCGCGTTGTCACTATCATAATTATCGTATCGTACGTACCCGACACACCGTTGCACTGCACTACTGACTGGTACTGCACAACGATAGTCCGCGCCACGAAGGCTGCCATTTACATTTCTCTCTCTCTCTCTCTCTCTCTCTCTCTCTCTCTTCTCTCTCTCTCTCTCTCTCTCTCTCTCTCTCTCTCATTTCTTTCAGATCTTCTTTGAAAACCTTTCTCTTTTTCAAAACCTTTTTTTCAATCCCATTGCACTGAGGTAGACAGAAGAGAGAGAGGGGGAGGGGGGGGGGGGGGAGGGGGGAGGGGAGTGGGGGGAGGGGGGAGGGGGGGGGGAAGGGGGGTTCCGGCTTTATTTACGAGAGGGTAATACGGATAAGCATGTATGCTTTTTTACATCCAGCCTTCGCCCAAACAAGGGACTATTCGAGAGAGAGAGAGAGAGAGAGAGAGAGAGAGAGAGAGAGAGAGAGAGAGAGAGAGAGAGAGAGAGAGAGAGAGAGAGAGAGAGAGAGAGAGAGAGAGTTCTTTATTTACGAGAGAGATAAGCACGTATGCTTTTTTTACATCCAGCCCTCGCCCAAACAAGGGATTGTTTTGGAGAGAGAGAGAGACAGAGACTGACAGAGAAAGACAGACAGACAGGGACAGACAGAGCGACAGAGACGAGAAGGGGAGGGAGAGAGCATCACCAGCACCAAAACCATCGCGAAAAGAAGCGGGAGTTGGAGAAGAAAATGACTGCAAGGGAAAGACAAATAAATAAAACTGTGTGTGTGTGTGTGTGTGTGTGTGTGTGTGTGTGTGTGTGTGTGTGTGTTGTGTGTGTGTGGTGTGTGTGTGTGTGTGTGTGTGGTGTGTGTGTGTGCGTGTAGTTGTGTGTGTGTGTGTGTGTGTGTGTGTGTGTGTGTGTGTCAGTGTGGTATGGTGTGTGTGTGTGTGTGCGCCGTGCGTGTGGTGGGGGGGGGGGGGGAGGGGGGGGGGCAGAGATTAATCAAGAAAACTTCCACTTCTGTACTTACTTTTAGAAAAAAAGTAAGGGGTGGGTGGAAGGGGGAGTGGGTGCGGTTGGGGGGTGGGGGGGGGGGGGGGAGAAGGGGGGGGGGGGGGGAGAACTCAACAACAAAACATCAACTCGGAATCTAATGAAGCCCGCATGGCGTTGACAGGTGACCACAGTGACCACGAATCCGGGTTTTCACAAGCAGCAGCCTGCAACTGAACTTTCCACCTAGTCGCTTTCAGCAGACAGCGCAGTCGCGATAGCCAGTGACGTGTGTGATCCGAGCATCGCTTAATTCAGTGAAGGGATGTCGTAAACCAGTGCCTGGAGTTTGTGCCGGGTTGCCACTCTCCTCTCAATCAGCTCATAATGCCCGATCTTTAATTTCTTTTAATTTAATTTAATTTAATAATAATCTTTAATTTCCCACTGGGATTAATAAAGTATATTGTTTGTTGTTGTTATTGTTGATATATATACAAATCATTACTGCCACCCCTTGTAGACACTGGGAGTGTCGATAACGGGTAATTTACTAGCATCACCAGCAAATACGTACGCTGCATTTCAGAATGAGTAAGTATAAACGTGGTGCTTTACGTCCACAGAAACCATAAGGCTTATTAGGGACGTGAATGTGGAGGAAGTAAGTAAACTACGGTGCTTAACGTCCATATAAACCACAAGGCTTACTAGGGACGGGAAGAAGAGGGGGGGGGGGGGGGGGGGGGGGGGGGGGGGGAGACAGAGAGGGATGGAGAGTGCATCACCAGAACCAAAACCGGCCACAGCAAAAAGAAGAGGACTGGAGAGGAAATGACCGGAAGAAGGAGGAACAAAAAAGAAGGGGAAAAACCCCCTAAAAACTCAGCGGCAACAAAACATCAGCTCGGTACTAAGTCCAGGAGAGAGTTAAGAGAGTCCGGGCGAAATCAAGAGGAGGGAGGTGAGGTGGACTCTCAACTTGAGAGAGCCCAGGCGGAGAGATTAAGAGCAGGGTCAGTGGAGCTGGGCGGCTCAGAAAGTTGGGACCTTTGGCTTCTTTTGAAGAGAAGGGAAAGCCGAAGCGGAATCGAGCCGAGGTCCTTCTGCTTACCAGCCTAACGCCTTACCGCTAGGCCAAACCGGCTCACATTTCAGTCAGCTAAAAACGGATTTTTGTGTGGTACAGAGCGGATACGCCAGGGCCACTTCATAGATCAAGGGACACAATGAATGGAAAAGTAGCTCTCGTATAGCCTCATTTGTGGTAGGTTCGCTCCCTTCACGGGTCACACCTAAGGCTGTGGACCATGCCTAAAGCCGTTTACTGGTAGGCATTCGTGCATTTCGTGAACCGGTTTGGCTTAACAGTGAGGTCTTACGCTGGTGAGTGGACACCATCAGTTCGATCCCTGGATTCAGCTTTCCTTTCCTGTAAAAAAAAGAAAAAGAAAAAAAAGAAAAAAAAGAAAGTTTACACTGTTTTGTGAACCTTTGCCCCCACAGAGCTCAGGAGTTGTGTGAAAGTCGAGGTGGTCGTCCTGGGCTCCCGTCCCTAATAAGCCTACGGTTTCTGTGGCCGTAAAGCAACACTCAACCAACAATATTAATGCCAACACATCAAGCTTTACTCCATGTTTATTTGGTTTAAACCACAGCCCCCACCCCTGTTTCCACACAATCCCGTCCCTAATAAGCCTACGGTTTCTGTGGACATAAAGCAGCACTGAACCAACAACCTTTGCCCTTCATAATTAATGAAACATTAAAATGGCTCTCATCTTAATCATTCTGGTGGCGACAGTGTAGCATTAGCATAGCTGAAAACATTTCCAAAAACTGTCTTGAAGAAACATGTGGAGTCATTTGTACCGACGATGTGTGCACCTCAACAAAATTAAGTTGAGAACATAAAACACGCATTTCAAAAAAGAACTCAAACTTTGATTAATTGTTTATTTCGATAATAATTTGTAAACAAATGCAGCCAACAAAATGGGTACTATAGGCACCATTGCATCAAGTGATAAAATGAACTGAAAAGTATCCAGACAAAGACCATTAACATAATAAACAATCTGAATATGGATACTAGAAAGGAATACAGAGAAAGAAAGAAAAAAGAAAAAATGCAGAAGACAATGATTTACGACAAGTGGACAAATCCTTAACTGTAAACAGCTGAAGAGATCAGTATACAGCAATAAGCATCTGAGCTCTACTTTGATTTGCTATGGCAACAAGGAAATTGTGGGTGGTTTCAAACTGGTTTCCTGCCACCATGAGGGTGGGTGGTTGTTGGAATCCAAACACAATTTGTCGTCAATATATTTTTTTTTAAAGGAAAGCTTTTTGGTATATCAACAAGATTCATGTGTGTGTGTGTGTGTGTGTGTGTGTGTGTGTGTGTGTGTGTGTGTGTGTGTGTGTGTGTGTGTGTGTGCATATGTCCATGTGTGTGCATGCATTCATGCAGGCATGTGTGTGTGTTTGTGTGTGAGAGAGAGAGAGTGAGACAGAGAGAAATGAGAGAGAGAGGCAGAGCAAACCAATACCAAAGATATTCTCTCCCAAGACAAAATTTCAGCTATTTGCCTTGGGTCAAGTTGTATTTTTGGATCGACTAGACCAAGCAGCATTTCATCTTCACTGATGGCAGCAGGAGTAAGTAAGTAAGTTGGTGTTTTACACCCAGTCAACCAGTGTCAGCAGCAGGAACATCACACTGACAACAAAGTGTCTTAAAAAATAAGACACGTCATAATTACACCACACACGATTCCTTTCCTGCTTCGATTTTTTTCATTAAAATACAAAGACACTACAGACAGACTCTCTTCACACAATCAGATGTAAGTCAGCCATGTTTTAGTTTTCGCAGTCAGCCACTTACTACGGGTGATAACTCTCCACGACCATCTTCATGTTTGGGTGTGGACTGCACTATCTTGGTGTTGGATATCTTTGCCACTAAAAGGTAATACAGACCAGTCAGTTGTTGTTGTTGATTTTGATTGCTTTTATATAGCACTATTCTCCGCTCTCGAGCAGACTCACTGCATTCACGTGTGATTCTGCATGAGTGAATAGATTTTTATAGTGCATTTTAATATCCTCCGCAGTGGTGTACTTACAGCGCTGGCATGGCTGGTGCCACGCAAAACTGCTGCCATCTCAGCGCATTCTGTGTACACCATACAACCATGCACCATGTCACTTCATATGTATTTGTAAAGAATGTGTAAGCGTTTAGGGCCTGTGCAGGTTAGGCACTCTAAGTATTCATTATTATTATTATTATTCATACAAAGCCACATATGTAAGGTGCATGCGTGTTTAGCTGTAACCTGCTGTGTGGGGAACTGCTGGAGAAGCAAGTGCCCAAAGCTGTGTGGGGAACTACTGGAGAAGAAAGTGACCAAAGCTGTGTGGGAACTGCTGGAGAAGCAAGTGCCCAAAGCTGTGTGGGGAACTACTGGAGAAGCAAGTGCCCAAAGCTGTGTGGGAACTGCTGGAGAAGCAAGTGCCCAAAGCTGTGTGGGAACTGCTGGAGAAGCAAGTGCCCAAAGCTGTGTGGGGAACTACTGGAGAAGAAAGTGCCCAAAGCTGTGTGGGAACTGCTGGAGAAGCAAGTGCACAAAGCTATGTGGGGAACTACTGGAGAAGCAAGTGCCCAAAGCTGTGTGGGAACTGCTGGAGAAGCAAGTGCACAAAGCTATGTGGGGAACTACTGGAGAAGCAAGTGCCCAAAGCTGTGTGGGAACTGCTGGAGAAGCAAGTGTCCAAAGCTGTGTGGGATCTGCTGGAGAAGCAAGTGCCCAAAGCTGTGTGCAGCGAAATGGAATGGGCAGTGAGGCTGAATGATAAGGCTGCAACTGTTGTTAACAACAGATTTCCACATCAGTAGGCTACATCCAACAGAAGGCAAGCTCACTTGCATCAGTCAACACCCTGCTGTGAAGATCGCAACAAGAAGAACTAAGATATACAGCGTTCTCAGCCGTAATCCTGACACCCTCACAGTTTCCTATGTCTTTCCCCACACAGTGGAATGTGAAGCTATACCATAACGCAGTAAACTAAAGGTCGACTGTCAAACAGACTTTGGTCACTTTCAGACTTTGGCATGAGAAGAACGAGACCAGAAACAAAAGCAGATCTACAAAGATGCACTCCTGAAATTATACAGGTGAAGAACTGGCGGCATAACAGTTGCACAAACCGTATTAAGTAATTAACAACAACCCACCCCCACCTGCAACCCCGACAAACCCCCATTGGCCTATGCCAATTAACAATTTATATTACGAAGAGGGCTATAAACAATTAGATAAATATACACTGGATACATACTTTATACTGAGCTAAAAACAAGCCAAGGCAATATCATGTAGCACTATTAAGAACAAGTTCATCTCTGTATACCCTGATTATCACTTATCAGGCAAAAGGCTAAAAACAAACACACTAGTGAGTGGTAAACTAATAATATATGATATGCAGTTTGTGACACAGTCATCAGCTTTATGCTGTGGAGTTCATCATGCAAAGTGTTTGTGAATATGTGTATCTAAAAATCCTTTCCATTACCTTTCTTGGTAAACTGGCATAACACTCAATCATCACGCATACCAACAGTCACAAATGCTCTTTGAGGAAATGGACAAATAAATAAGTACGTAACATGGTGTTTTACACCCAGTCAACCATTACACAAATAAACAATGAACCAATAGATAATGTTCATGCATATGTACCATATATCACACAGGCAGCCATGCCACTATTATCAGGTATAGCGCATTTAAGTACAAACAATATTCACACTGGGGGTGGGGGGACAGACCAAAAGGGAGAGACAGAGAGAGAAAGATTTGTTTGATCACCCTTCAGTATGGACTAGGGGTTCAGCGGGACAGAGACACAGAGAGAAAAATAAAGATTTGTTTGATCACCCTTCAATATGGACCAGGGGCTCAGCGGGACTGAGAGAGACAGAGAGAGACTTTTCTGATCAGCCTTCAATATGGAACAGAGGCTGAAACAGACACAGAAACAGAAAGACAGAGAGAGATTTGTCTGACCAGCCTTCAAAATATGGCTTGGAACAGAGGTTGAAATAGACACAGAAACAAAAAGAGGAAGACAGAGAGAGGTTTGTCTGATCAGCCTTCAATATGGAACGGAGGTTAAAAGAGAAAGAGAGACACAGAGAAAGAGAAGAAAAAAAGGTGGATTTGTCTGATCAGCCATCAACGTGGACGAGAGAGAGACGGGTAAAAACAGATTTGTCTGATCAGTACGGACTAGCAGTTGCTCAGGCTGTCCAAAGAGCAAAGCCCCACAACATTCAACAATAACAACCAATACATCCAACAGGTGCATCGTGCAATACACATATACATTTCGTTCAAATCCATATCACAAATCGACATGTTTTGATAGGTGCTCCACAGAGTAAATAACAGCTCTGTGAGATTCATGCTATGCCTGCAGAAAGATTCTGAGTACCGCTAGCATCACACAGCCCTATGGCACAACACTGCAGGGCAAGACAACAACAAGCTGCTGCCTGCCTTTCACCAAAAGACCTAGTCTGCAGGGAAGCAAGCTGCAGAAGACTGGTTCCTAAGACGTTTCCAACGCCGCCTCGGCAAACACCACGTAGTCCACCAGCAGCGCCGGCAGCGGAAGCTTCAGTGCGCTGTGCAGGATGGTGTTGCCCAGACTACGTCGTATGGAGCAGCGGGCTAAACTCTTCAGACTCTGCGGGACTGCCCGGAACTCCACCAGCCACTTTTGGCAGGCCGGGTGAAAAGTGCTGGGGTCATGGAGGGCCAATAACTGGGTCGGCGGGTGAGTCAACCCCGAGGTAAAAGCCAGCTCCAGCATAACCGCATGTGACCTGCAAGCACACAAGATGGGGCAGCAATGAGGGTAGGAGCAATGACCAGCGTGTTGTTTCCACGTGGAAGTGTAGATGGAGGTTCAGGCAGCATGCATCCTGGCTGGGCCTGTTTTTCCTGTGTGTACACTTCCTGCCCCATTGTCAGTATGCATGCACTCCTATTGCGTGGATCCAAGCTATAACATACACATGAGAGACAGAACAAACTGGATCCAAGCCATAACATACACATGAGAGACAGAACAAACTGGATCCAAGCCATAACATACACATGAGAGACAGAACAAACTGGATCCAAGCCATAACATACACATGAGAGACAGAACAAACTGGATCCAAGCCATAACATACACATGAGACAGAACAAACTGGATCCAAGCCATAACATACACATGCGACAGAACAAACTGGATCCAAGCCATAACATACACAAGAGAGACAGAACAAACTGGATCCAAGCCATAACGGCTGCCATAACATACACAAAAGAGGCAGAACAAACTGAATCCAAGCCATAACATACACATGAGAGACAGAACAAATTAGATCCAAGCCATAACACACACAAGAGAGACAGAACAAACTGGATCCAAGCCATAACATACACAAGAGACAGAACAAAGTGAGTTAGTTCTTGGATTTTAGCACAATGAATATGTGATCAACACCCAAGCCATAACATGCACAAGAAAGACAGAGCAAAAAGAGTTAGTTTTGGAATTTTAGCACAATGAATATGTGATCAACACTCCAAGCCATAACATACACAAAAGAGAGAGAACAAAAAGAGTTAGTTTTGGATTTTAGCACAATGAATATGTCATGAACGCCCCAAGCCACAACAGGCACAAAAAAGACAGAACAAACTGAGTTAGTTTTTGGATTTCAGCATAATGAATATGTAATCAACACCCTGAATTGTGTGATTTGGGGCTATTCTACATTTTGTGTGTGTGTGTGTACGAATCAATACATATTCAATGCCATACTGCCACACCAGATCACATGACCTATGCATGTATTCAGTGAGTTAACAACGTCCCATCAACCGCACTGGGTGAACCATGACGGTTATATCAGGGTGAACCTCAGGGTGAAGGATGGAAGGAACTCGGTTCATAACACCCAGTGAACCATGACAGTTATAGCAGGGTGAACCTCAGGGTGAAGGATGGAAGGTGTAACACTCAGTGAACCATGACAGTTATATCAGAGTGAACCTCAGGGTGAAGGATGGAAGGAACTCAGTTCATAACACCCAGTGAACCATGACGGTTATATCAGGGTGAACCTCAGGGTGAAGGATGGAAGGAACTCAGTTCATAACACCCAGTGAACCATGATGGTTATATCAGGGTGAACCTCAGGGTGATGGATGGAAGAAACTCAGTTCACAACACCCAGTGAACCATGATGGTTATATCAGGGTGAACCTCAGGGTGAAGGATGGAAGGAACTCAGTTCATAACACCCAGTGAACCATGACGGTTATATCAGGGTGAACCTCAGGGTGAAGGATGGAAGGAACTCAGTTCATAACACCCAGTGAACCATGATGGTTATATCAGGGTGAACCTCAGGGCGATGGATGGAAGAAACTCAGTTCACAACACCCAGTGAACCATGATGGTTATATCAGGGTGAACCTCAGGGTGAAGGATGGAAGGAACTCAGTTCATAACACCCAGTGAACCATGACGGTTATATCAGGGTGAACCTCAGGGTGAAGGATGGAAGGAACTCAGTTCATAACACCCAGTGAACCATGACGGTTATATCAGGGTGAACCTCAGGGTGATGGATGGAAGACACTCAGTTCACAACACCCAGTGAACCATGACGGTTATATCAGGGTGAACCTCAGGGTGAAGGATGGAAGGAACTTGGCTCATAACACCCAGTGAACCATGACAGTTATATCAGGGTGAACCTCAGGGTGAAGAGAACAAACAGGTTCACACAGTAAGGAACACATCTGGCAACTTTGGTTGTACAGGTGTACTGTACAATAACAGCAACAATAATTCTAAACAATCAAGTATGCATAGACATGTATAAACCATTAAATGTGTGAACACAGTTCATATGGAACTGTAGTTTGGCCGTGAGCAATGAAACAGAGCAGACAGGAGCACACACACACACACACACACACACACACACACACACACACACACACACACACACACACATACATTCATAGGAAAACACACACATACAATACACACACATACAAATTTATAGGAAAACACAAAACACGCACACATTTATAGGAAAATACACAAACACACGCACACTCTCTCTCTCCTCTCTCTCTCTCTCTCTCCTCTCACAAACACTCATAGAAAGAAAAAAAACATACACTACACACCCATACACATTTATAGGAAAACACACAACACACCACACATACACATTTACAGGAAAGCACACACCACACCACACCACACACACTTACAGGAAAATGCACACACACACACACACACACACACACACACACACACACACACACACACTCATTTATAGGAAAAAACACAACACATCACACATCACAGTAAATGCACACACATGTACACACGCACACGCACACACACACATGTACACACACACGAAGTAATAAAGGGGGAAGGGGAGAGACAGACAGACAGAGAAATAAGACACAAGTCCATACCCAAAGAAGCTGATGCCTCTCAGCATACGAAGATCGAGGTGGGAGCAACCTCTCAGCAGCAACAATGTGGTTTTGGGAAATACTGCATGTTCAAACACTGTATGTAGAGTTGACATCCGTCTGCAAAACACATTGACGCTGTATTCAGTCTCGGGAGGTCAGCTGTACAAAATCTGTACCAACACTGCTTCTATTTATTTATTTGTTGTACCAACACTTTATTTCTATGTATTTATTTGTTGTTATTACCGATGCAACTCCAGCATAATGACAGTCCAGCTCAGTACAGTTCAGTTCTCCCTTGTTTGGGACCCTGTTTATATTCCGCAGACACTCTAACATGGGAACCGGCATCAACCTCTTGTGATGACAAGGGGGTGACCTATTTTATTCCACAGGCCAACAGGAGAAACTGCATCAGCCAAAACTAACACTGTTAGGTAGGGAGATGAAGAAAGAATTCTGGAGAAAAAAATGAAGGTGAATGGACCAGGAATGTCAAAATTAGGACAAGTAAGTCATTACTGGGAGTGGTGAAGCATGCATGGCTATATTCTGACCTACTTTAGGCTTTACAGGGAGAACATTTGCCAGCTCTGGGTTTTGAACATAAGGGACCTTAATTTCCGCGTCAGCTGGTGAAAAATCCCGTCCCATCTGACTGATGTGACTTGAGCACAAAACTCCCTGATTTGAGGGCAGGAGTGGATCCCCTCTTCCTTGCCCCCCCACCCCCCCACTTCTAGCCTCCCCCCACCCCCTCTCCACAACCCAATCCTCTCCCCAACCCAATCCCCCAAAAGGAAAGAAAAGACTAGTCAGCTCACATGCATAGCTAGCTGATCAACAGCTACTCAAGATTGCCAGTTTGGACTTCCTCAGACGTACCAGCCCTTCCCAAATCCAAATTTCTACAGCTCTCATTCATGTTGCATTTGGCACTCTGTGAACATACCCTGGCTCGGCGTAGGTGAGGTTTGGCCTCTTGGTGACGTCAATGCCTGACTTGAGGAAGAACTCCAGCACATTGTGGACCCCCATCTCCAGGGCCACCTGCACGGCACACCTGCCCTGAGCATTGCGCCACTTCATGCAGGCCCCCGCTGCAAGTAAACAGGGTTCCTGCAAACTACACTCAAGACCACTGTTGTCTCTCAAAACTCAAAGACCAGACTCCATGTATTACTCGCCTACTCTAATTCACACCATGGGATGGGTGTGCGCCCTTCAG
>JABMCL010000101.1:27500-70000 GCA_018857735.1 Alviniconcha marisindica | reverse complement strand
GGTTTGTACAGGATTTTTACTTCAAAATTCCCAAACTTTAGGTAGAAGCTTCCTTTAAGACCATGTTCCCTGACCAAGTTACAACTTAGTTACACGCACAGTTTGTACACTTTTATGAGACATCAATCTGAACCAGACCCAGGAGTGGTTTCAAGTTGAAAGTTTTTGCCTTTCCAATTTCACCATCCATCATTTGGCCTCCCTGTTGTTCCTTAAAATCCACCTTCTGCAGATTATCTGTTGACCATTACCATAAAGTTCCCAAACTTTCCAAGATCCTGGCCCATTTTCCCCATTATGGATACCTCCCTGATATGGAAAAAGTCACTTCAGTTTTCCCAAACTTTCCAAGACCGTGGTCCAAAATGCCATTTTCGCCATCATAGTTACTTCCTTTATTTTATATGGAAAAAGGCCTTTCAGTTTTCCCAAACTCCCTGTTAGTAACTGGATTTTAACGTCTTGATGTCATCATTTTTTAGATTGTGCTGCATTACGCTTTTGCTGAAATAAACTTATATAATTTGGTATGAAGGCCAAATTTATTTAAAAAATCATGTCTGGTCTTAAACCTTTGCAAACTATTGTAATTAACGACAGAGAAAGAGACCTGTTTGATGCAGTAGAGCAGGTAAGAAACAACATCAAGCCGCCCAAGGCCGGCAGCAAGTGTCAGGGGTGTCCAGTATTTGTCACAGAGACAAGATATGTCTGCACCCTCCTCCTCCACCAGACTGCGCACACGCTCCAGTCCTTCGTTGTGCTTGATGGCTATGCACAGATTCTGCTCTGCCGAGTTGGGTGTGATTGGTTGACGCTGTGAGCGATGGCTTGTGTCTACCACCACCGCTTCCATGTTACGTGCCTGCAGAAAGACAGCTTATGCCCTGACCAGATATATCTGCAGTTAAGTCAAATTGATGTGAAGAAAGGAAAAAGAAACAAACTAACAAAATTAGTCAAAAGGAATAACTGTACACTCTTATGCCATGCATACAATTTGTGTGTGTCAGCAATGTTAACAATCTGGATTTTAACATCCTGTCAACCCCACAGAATCATTTTGTTTAGTTAGGGTAAGGACTCTTGTCTTTTCCACAGCTGCATCTCTTTATTTGTTGATTGTTTATTTTTTGTTTGTTTATTTACTAATTTATTAATATACTAGAGTAGCAGAGTCTACAAAATCATACAAATGACCAAACTTGAAGCTGAAGATTCAGTAATGGTTTGGGATAAATAAATTATTTCTATAGTAAACAAAATCGCAGAAATCTTGAAATTCCTCAAAATATATACTGCTACTGACACTAAAACTGTAATAGGTAACTCATAAAGCACCATTATCTAACACAAGTCAAACTCACTGCCCTGTACACCCTGTAAGACTTGTGTGACAGCTTTCAAGCGCTAATTAACTCCCTTGTGTGTTGACTTTACACACAACTTGATGACTTGTACATATATATATATGCATACATGTGCATATATATATATGTGTGTATGCATGCTCTCTCCTTCTGCCCCCCCCCCCCACCCCCCCTCCTCCTCCTTCCCCATGCACACATTATTAAATACCTCAAAAGAGGGCTTGTGTGTCATGTATCTGTGACAGAAAAGATGCCAGCAACCAGATGATTTGAGAATGAGGTTTAGTGTCTTCTGATGTCAGGCTGGCATATTAGGGACAAGACTGCATACCGGGCTGCACCAGCATAATGGTTGACCTGGTATAAGATGGCCTCTGCAGTCTGATATATATGGGTGCTGCACCATATAAATTTATAATATCATAGATAGATCTATATGATCATGTATCAATGAGTAAAGTAAGTAAACATGGTGCTTAACGTCCACAGAACCATAAGGCTTATTAGGGACAGGGAGAAGGGGGCTTGGAGCTGGGAAAGAGGGAGATTATATAATAGTTAATACATATCACTACACTGTCATCACCAGAATGACTTCTGCATTAAGACAGCCATTTTAATGTTTCGTTAATTGTAAGGGACAAAGTCACAAGACAGTGTCCACAAACCAAGAGAAATGAGAGCCAAAGCAGAATCAAACTGAGGTCCTTCTGCTTACCAACCTAATGCCTTACCACTAGGCCAAACTGGCTCACCTGTACTGGGGGCTCCAGCATAACATCTCATAATTATCAGTGTGTGTGCCAGTATATATAGAGTGAGCCTTTTCACATATATAATATATGATATACATCAGTTTGTAACAGGGACATTCTGCTTTACAAGTTTTACTTCAGTTCCAGCTGTGTTCACTGCATTAGCACTAATATTAATAGCTGAAACACCAAACAGTAACCCCTTCAAAAACTTTCTTGATAAACATTGGGTATATATAGAATATTTAGCACACTGTAACCGATTATTTTAATACAAGCCTGGACAATACACGCAGCTCTTCTAATAGAATGTGACTTTACAGGCAAAAGGCTAAAAAGCCTATATATTATATTATTAAAAATACGTGTCAGCGAGCTGTAAAATTACTATCAAATTATCAATTTGGACAGTTACCGAGTTTGTGGTACCAGACGTACACCATCCTACAGCCGCAAGCTCCATGCTCAGTCTTCAAATTTAAACCGAGTTGTGGTACTGGTTGCTAGTACATGCAAAGTATTATTACTGCTTCTCGGTTCAGGTGTTCGTCTGTGTTTTACAATATCCTGTTGGTACTGCTTACCTATCAACGTATGGCAGGGAAAATCAAGGGAGGTCAGTTACAAAATAAAATTTTAAAAAGGAGCCTGCGGTTTTTGTGTCCCTTCCCAATCACCGTAGTTTTAACGGATGGTCAATATGGTTGAACTTCACTGACCTTTTGTTATGCCATGTTCGCAATAAAACATGGAGTAAACAATCTTTACAGAAATCAATCAACACTATGTTACGTCGCCCCAAAAAATAATTAAAAAATGTATCAACAAATTATTTACATTTTTGAGACTGCAAAGAGTTTATACTAGTTACCTCCCTTATATGGTAAACTAACTGAATGTAAAAATAAATACAACACATGAAAAAAAGAGCATATGAAATTAGATTGCTTACTAAAAAAATCAAACAGAACTATCCATTTTATGCTTTGAATTGAATAACGCCCTGTTGAAGAGATGTTTACAGGTGTGACATCACGGATGAATCATATTCACATGCATTACGGTGGAAGCAGTCTGCGCATGAGCAGTAGCATTTTAATACGGGGCATTTGGAAGCAACATGGCGCCCATCGGAAAAGACGACAGGATGGGTACCCCGGTAGCAGACGGCACCAACGGCGACGATGCACAAAATCTATGGTATGTGCAAACATATTTATCGTTCATTTTTATGTATTGAGTATGATCTGTGACGTGAGTTGTTTTTCTGGTGAGTCATCATTAAGGAAATATATGCGAAGGACAAATCAGACGGACAGACAGCTTTGGAAAGTTACAGAATGAAAATAATGGGCAAGCACTTTCTTTGGACATAGGTTGATGAACTGATAATCAGCATATTACTTAATGAGTTACCATGATTGCTGAAGCAGGGCATTGGCACCTGCTATCAGTGTGTTACACGGGCGCTTGTATGGTGATGGCGATCCACTCAACTCCAGACGTAAAAATTATTGACGATTAACAGCTTGTCTTTTCTTGCAAATCGTACAACTGGTTTGGCGAGTTGTTTTCTGTGTTCAGTGTAACACTGGGCCTTAATGTACGATAGAGCTCAAGAAAACTGCCTTGCTAGTACCAGTAGAGCTGTTGACTGAAGAGAAGGGGGGGAAAGTACGTAGACCAGAAGACATAACTGTCATTTTCAAACATTGTCTTGTTGACTGTGACGCCTGTCTTGTTGACTGTGACGCCTCTTGCCTGTTGTTTTCCTGGACCGTCCCCCTCCCTCCCCCACCCCCCAAATTATTTGTTCTGACGTTAGATAGTCGTGACTGACAATTCTGATTTTCTCCAAAAAATTAACAGTTTGTTGTTGCTTTTGTTTGTTTTGTTTTTGTCAAAATTTTAATTAATAATTATATGCAAAAGTCTTTGTAAAGATGTTGTTATTTTGTACATTATATAATTAATAAGAATTGCATGCCAGTAATAGTCTAATACTTTTCTACATGCAGATGCACTCAATGACTCATGCACCTGTATGCAATTTGACTGCAACACATGCATGCACACATAATCCATAGCATTGGGTGGATGAGGGGGGGGGGGGGGGGTAGATCCCATTAGTAAGTATTTCAAGGGGCAAACAGTGAAAAACAGAAAGTTTGGTTGGTCAAGATTATCATGTTTGCAACATTTTATACTATAATTAATACTACTACTATTAACATTATTACAAAACAAACAATTACATTGACATTGTGTTTATGGTGTCTTTATTATGATTATCATATAATCATTCCATCAATGCTGTACCAAAAAAATACAGCAAAATAAAAGCACTGGAAATATTTTTTATAGAATTGTGGACTTGTTGAAGTGTCCATCACAAATACTGTAAAACCTGCCTACTGCTTTGCATTATATTTATAATTTATTTGTAATACCCTTTGCCCCTTCTACAAGTAGTACTCAGTCTCAGTTCAGGATTTAGTTCTATTAGATAATGCCACCTTTTACACAAGTTTTAATTGTACACATTCAGGTATGATTGTTCATTATAGCTTTGGCAGCGACACTAACAGTAACACTGTCAGAGGTTCCTTTTCTTGTACTAAATTGTAGTTCTCTGTGTCACTTTTGTCAATATTACTATTAGTCTTGTTATTCTGGTGGGTGGAAAAGAAAAAAGAAAAGAAAAAAACAATCCTTCACTGCTCACAGCATTTAAGCCCATTCTTAACTGGGAGAGCTGTTACTGTTAGTTCACTGAACATATTTCAGACAGTTTGACGAACTATACTTTGTTTCTTAATTGAGCTCAGACGAACTTTTAGTTCACCGAACATGGTTCCAACAGTTTGATGAACTATACTTTGTTTCTTAACTAGCTTATAATGAGATGCAAGCTTTGTATATCAAAGCTGATTGGTTGAAAATTCACTTCCTTTCTAAGTTGTCACTTCTTTTCAGTGCCTTTGTTTTCACTTCGGCTGAAAACATGTTGCTTTTACCAGGTTAAGTGGTTTACATGTGCGAAGAAGTGCTCAGCAGCAAAGTCTGATGAAAATACTATCGTTAAGGGAGAGAGGAGTTATTAAGGTGGCTGAAAAAGATCCTAGCGCAACCGTAGTTGCTAGCGTATGTTCAACTGGTGCAGCTGTACTAGGTAGCGTAAATGCGACTGAATTTTGGCAAAGGCAAACACAGCCCCCCTCATAAAATTACTACTGCTGTCACACACACACAAAAATGGATCTTGCAGTTCCACAGTGATTCACTCTTCGCCCTGGCAGCCAAATGATTTAATTACCATTTTTGTGACAATTACTTTTTGTGACAATTACTTTTCCTTCTTTCACTGATGTGCTATATTTCATCGGAACAACCTCAAACAAAACTATGGCTGTTCCACTTTATTTATTTTTTAAACAAGTTGGTGAAGGAAGCAAAATAAAGAAGTAATTGTCGCAAAAATGGTAATTACAATTGATTATTTGGCTCCCTTAGTGCCAAAAAGGTGTGCAAGAAAAGAGGACAGAGGTACTAGAAAATAAAGTTGACAGGATGTGAGTGAGTAATGCATTTTTTGAATGAACACTTGTGAAGTCATCCACCAGTGAAGGGAGAAGGCAGTGCTGCTCTTCGTTCCTGAGAAATTTGACTTTTAGTGTGATTTGTGACAAGATGTTGAACATTACACATTACAGCAAGCCCACATCACTGTGCTGCTGATCATGCAGTTAACTGCGAAAACCCAACTGATCTTACAAGATGTGATCCACATGAGTATTACCAAGTGAACTGTTGTTCAGTGTCACACAGAACAGCATGCTACACATAGTTTGTTGCAGTAGATAACGTTCAAGCCAACCTTGAACATTTTTAAATGAATAAAAAGCAACACATTTTGAAACATAAACAGTTATTCTTTAATAGAACAATATGTGACAAGGAAGATTTGGTAAATTTTTTCCTCAAATTTAAGCTTTCTGACATAAACAGCAAATGATGTAAGAAATATGTCGTACATTACTATTTCAACAAGATGTACAGTGCTGTTTGTTTCTTGATGAAAATGATAAATCAGTAACTTTTTATTACTGTAAAGTAAAAAGACACATAAACTATTTCCATGTGAACAGTTTTTGCTGCATTAATTTTGTTATAGTGGATAACATAACGTTAATGAGACAACACGGTACTTTGTTTTTCATAACAAAATAAGTAATACGTATTATTTAACAAACAAGTAAGTGTTTTGTAAGAGAAAATGGAGCAAGTAAGAGTGAGTGCAACTTTTGCTGCTTTTGGGTGTCACAGGAAAACGCACACGGAACCTGTCATCCTTGCGTTTCTTGGTCATGTTGACTCGGGTGCCTAATAAAATATAAAATCATAATAAATATTACTAAAAAAAATCACAGCCAAAGAATAATGCTATTAAGATCAGCACCTTACAGTTTTAGAACTCTGGAAAGCAGACAGGTATGGTCACTATAATTATGTCGAACGTTATTATTTCCAGCAGCTCGTGTTGTAATTGTAATGTTCAACCCTAACTTGACGACTTTAACGTGTGTAAATTCGAATTGTCTACCACATATGATGATTTGTTTGAAGACGTAGTTTGTAAACAAAACGAACTGCGTTAAGTGCAAGCAAAAAATGTAAAGAGTACGATCAGAATATACTGTTTATAACCAATCTGCTGTCGCACATTATGATTTCAACATGCACCCATGTTGTAAGAACTCGGTGAAAACAAATTATGAAAGCATCTGAACAAACTTTAGATGACAGCAACAAAAACTCACTCTGTATGTTAACATTCCGATACTTTTAAAAGATTTCGGCATATACCAATATAAATATCATCGTATAACCGGAAGATTGACTAAATCTCCGATGAACGTTTAAATTAAGTTGAACGTTACAGTCTTCAAAAATATTACCACACACCTTTCGCATATATATATCAGAACGTCTCTTCCATGCGGCCATGTGCTAAAAAGCAGATGACCTGGATGTGTAACATGGCTAACTGGAAGTAGTGCAAAAGCGCAAAAACTTTATTTTTTTCCTTTTGCTTGTTTAATACTTTGTTGAACATTATTTATTGCAACAATTTTATGAAGAATGGCAAAATATATTTTAAAAAACTACCCAGACATTTGGCAGTAAAATAAAACATTGGCACCTGATGCAGTGATGTACCACAGTGACTGGAGTAAAGTTTCGACAGAAAGAGAAAGTCCATTCTTCACTAGATTGTCTGCGGATGCTGGTCATGAAACATTTCAACACACATAACGTTCGACCGAGGGATATTTCGGAACCTCTAACTCCAAAAACAAAACTTAGTGATAATTGATTTTATATGCACTGTGTAAAGCGATATCTTCTCTGTGCAAATCGGTGACTGAGGTAATGCTTTGATTCGTCATGTACGTGAATGAAAGCATTGAAAGCACTCACTGTGAGTGTGTCCGTTTTCAGGGGTCAAATTTCGTAGCGCTTTTCACTTTCAAAAAATAATATTTCTCCATCTGCTCCAGATTTGGAGCTCATTTTGTTTCCACTGTGATACTGACCAATTATGAACGCACACACAAAACAACAAGACAGTGTGTTTGAAACGGATTTTATTGACAGTCAGAAATCGGACCCCCCATTTGCACACCTTTTGGCACTAAGTCAGCAATAAACACTGTAGAACTGCGGGGGGGGGGGGGGGGGGGGGGGGGTAGGCATGCAAATGATGTCTTTTTCTCTGAGACTGCTGAAGCTTTTGTGACTTTGAAATATGGCTTGATCAAATTGTGTGATCAGATTCAGAAGGTTGTCTAATAGTAATATGGTTTTATTTTTAAGTAATTTAACCTGTATGATTGTTACAACTTAATGTTTGAAGAGGTTTGAGGAAAGAAATTAAGCTTCATCATGTAACATGTTAATGAACCAGTAACTTCACTAATTCACTAACTTTTACTGTGTATAGCACAATTTAAAAAGGCAGAATTCCTGGTAGTAAAAGAAAAGTATGCTGACAGTAGGCAAAGCACTTACTGAGTGCGCTAGTACAACAACCACTCTACCAAGTTTGGAGAGGTCCTGCAGTGGTTGGGTCTTCACTGTGTAGAGTAGATGGCCCTACAAGGTACACTGCAATGTCATCTGTGAACAGCCTTGCCAGAATTGTCAGGCTCTCGATGCATAAGCATCGATGTAGTCCAGAAGTACTAGATGCTGCCCATGTGCAGTCCAAGTCCCTGGGAGTGGGACGCTCCAGAAATGACACTGAACATTATTATAGTCTCAATTGTTTCCTTCGACAGCAACAGTTTTGCTTATGTGTTGGTGAAGGAACTGGAGATCCACTCGTTAACATTACCTTGGATGACGTAGTGATATTAATAGTATTTGTGATTAACATGAAGTAGGACTTGCAAGATGTGGTTCACTTTGCAACATGTTTATCAAAACTTTTCTGGTCAGGGCAGTGAAGGCCATGATGAGTATGTCTGTTTAAGTTGCCTTGCATATTTTCTCTGGGTTCTTTCTCTAGTTGTAAAGTTGGTGGAGTTGAGTCTTGTGTGTTTCCTAAAATTGTAAAGAGTAAAAGTGATGTTGGGGGAAGAGCATAACAATAATAATAAATTAATATAATTATATAAATATATTGTTCTACACAAGGTGTTCCATTCTTGAGCTGGATCACAATGTGCTTCAGCACCTAGCAGTTTTTGTTGCATTAAAAAAAATGCAGCCAGACCAAAGAGATCACTGGCAAGTTATGATGCTGCATCACATTCATCTATAGGGATAATATACATGAACCCACCCACCCACCCATCCTGACAAAGTGGCTGGGAACATCAGTTTCAGATTAGGCACAGAAATTTGTTCAGTGGTTAGGACTAAATCTTACTAAGACAAGTAAGAGTCAATTGAGACTAAGAGTTCTAACTAAAAGTAAGACGGTAAAAGTTTACTAAAATGCAAGGAGAAAATAATTTTACAGTCTTTTTGTTTCATTTTAAAATGGACCCCTTAATTACTTCACTCTTCAGTCTTTGGTAATGTTACCCCTGTATGAATTCAGGATTCAAAGAGCCTGCTTTTGTTTTCCAGGGCCAGTATACTGGGTGAAGTGCAGTCAAGTTCTGGATCCAAGCTGTCAACCACTAGATCTCTTCTGGTGCTTGGTTAGTGTTTGGTCTTCTTATTTTATCAAAAGTTCCATTTACTTATACTGTTAAGACTTAAGTGTTATAGTTTAATATAATTTGCTAAATTTTGAAGTTGTTTAAATTGTTAGGAAGAATTTCATTAACCCGTTTGGCCCCAGACCATCCACTGCCCTTTTGCTATGAAATCCCATGCGAAGGGAAGTAACTGTGTCAAATGATCTTGGTATACAACTTTAAAAATCAATAATAAATATGAAATAAAAGTTTCAGTTCACTGTGTTTTTCCCAGCTTGCGAATACATTGTTCTTGTATTATATCCAACAGGTTTTTTGGTGGTGGTTTTTTCCACTAATATAAAAGCTTTAAAAAAAAAATCACAAATGTCTCCATCCAAATGTCAGGTTTTAGGGTGCCTACTGGGTAACCGACTGCAACGTTTCCAGTTTGAATCTCCAAAAATGAAGGTCTGTGAGTTTGTTAGGGTGCCCAGGGTAAGCAACTGAGCTAAATTTACAATTCAGATCCGAAAGGATGAAGCTCCAATGCCATAGCTAACCGGAGGGGTTTTGTTTATTTTTGTGCATCTATCATGTGTCCATCTCACAACTTTGAAAATTCACAGCGTCTCTGAAACTCCACTAAACTTTGAACAAAGGACATCGCTGGAAGTAGTGAACAATAGCGGAAACGAGGTTACAAGTCTCATTAGAATCCCGTTACTATTTGCATAAGCTGGGATACCAGGCAGTCTGGGATTGCGCAGTAAGAAAAGAGAGCGGGCAGTGACAGGCAGGCGGTCTGGGGCAAAGTGGGTTAACTTGAGTTGAACTTGAAAGCAATAGAGGGGACTCCAAGCAAAGATGACCTGCAAGCTGGCCTGAGAACATACAAATTTATTATGCAAATATTTTCTTAATTTGCAATCTTCATATGGTTATGACTTTTGGTAGTAAAATGTATCATTATTTATCTTATAAATGCAACAAGTGCTTTTTTTTTTTTGCTTCAAATTTGAGCTTCTCAGGTTGCTCCTCTGGTTCTCTCTGTCTTACCATTGAACTGTGTGATTACTATGAAGACGATAGTGCAGAAAGGTTAGTCATGATGTACTATTATTGTATTAATACTGTGTAATACTAATAGACATTTAGTGTTTGTGCCACTCCTGCAGGCCATGTTCATCAATTTCATGACATGACATATATATATATATATATATATATATATATATATATATATATATATATATATATATATGCACACTGTCAGACACAAAATGGCAGTAATAGTGACCTTGTTTTTGCAGCTTTCAAACTGTGATTTTTAACAAACTAGACATTAAGTGTAAAAGGTAAATTGACTGAAAAATGGCTGTGGGTCTGTTTATGTATTCCATTCTTGTGGATAGTGCCCATGCTGCTTAATTTGGGGTCTCCTTTAACAAAATAGTTTAAATAATATCATAGTGACGATTGTCATAGTCATACTCAAAGATGTTATTGCTGATTTGCTGTTTGCTGTCTTAGGGGACAATGAGTGTGGCAAAACCACCCTCATTGCCAAACTTCAAGGTGTTGAGGACCCCAAGAAAGGTGCAGGGCTGGAGTACTACTACATTGATGTTCAGGATGAATACCGAGATGGTAAGCTTAAGGCTGATCTTAAGGCAATAAGATTTGTTTGTGCTACATGATTAATCATGTTATACTAAAGGCTTGATTTTATTGTATGCAAATTGTGAATCTCTCTGATCAATAGTGATAACCTAGATGTGTTTTGAGTCATCTTTTAGCATTGTCAAGGTCTAGCAACAACCTTGATTGATTTTGTGTTGTATACACTGCAAGTGTTTAAGATGCTGTACTAGTTTAATAAAATTACTATTGCTGCAGCTGATTATTGTATACACTATATTTTAAAAAAGGTGCGTGATTTGACTTTGCTTGCTGATAGTTCAGATGCACTTGAGGTGGTGCCTGTTTGTCACTATTTTGGCACATGATATGAGTAAATTTGTCTAGAACTCTACAAATCTGTCAGTGTTACTGTTAGTAGTGTAGTGTTACGCTTAGGCTGTTCATCTGCTTTTGTACAGTTTTGTCTTGCTTCTTTGATTGACAGAGCAAGCTCGACTGAACGTGTGGGTACTGGATGGTGACCAGTCCCACACTGGGCTGCTCAAGTATGCGCTGACAGAAGAGAACTTTGAAGACACAATGGTTCTGCTGGTGGCTTCCATGGCTCAGCCCTGGTCATTGGCAGAAGCCCTCAACAAGTGGGTCACCGTGCTTAGCGAGCATATAGACAAATTGCGCATCCCGCCTGAGAAGATGAGAGAATATGAACAAAGCTGTGAGTGTTCAGTTTTGAGACTTCCTTGTTGAAATATTCCATGTAATATTTGTGTTTTTGTGTGACAGACTAAGTTTAAAAGTATCTTTCAGCCAACTTTCAAGTTGAATTGAAGAGGTGTTTTTTTCTTCTTTCTTTTCCTTGCACTGAGTTGCACTGTGTTGCAGTCACACACAAAATTGTCATGAGAGTATGTGGTGACCAGTGTCGTGAGGCTGTGAGGTCAAGGTCAGTCTTCAAGGGCTCCAGTGCTTTTTTCAGTCTCCAAGTCCAATGTTGTTTCTTCTTTTTTTCTTTTTTCAAAATGTATACTTGGCATATTTAATGTAAAAGGAGTTAATGGATGTTGCAAAAGCAGTGATGTTGGCCTGTTTTCTGAGATTGCTGAGCCTGAAGTGAGATCTTTCAAACATTGCAGGATAGTAACCACTATTGAATTTGGTATTTTCATTCCACCTTCGGTGAACTTGATTCAGTGGCATAGTCATAGCAGCATTAGACTGTTTGCAGAGGTAAAATTAATATTGTGTTTTCCTGACAGATTCTTCTGTTCAGAATTTTGTGATATTTGCAGACATTTAAAATGGTCATGCACATGCATACAACTGTTTAAATATTTGGGGATGTATTTTCTGACAATACCAAAAATAACTTCATGTTTATCAGATGGCGAGATGCTCTTTAAATTAGATTATAATATTAAAACTGCAAAACAAAAAATGAGCATGCACATAATAATAATGAGATGGTCATTATAGTGCAATCCTCTTTCATGAAAAAAATGCAGCTCGGCACACTACAAAATTCAGATATAAGCTGAGACACCTCAAGTGGAAAATGACAGTAACATACTAACATTAACAATGACTACACGAGTTCAAGCAATTCAAAGAACAAGAAGCTAAATAGACCATACCTATGTTGCATTATACTGCACACACACACACACACACACACCATGCACATCAGTCAAGGGAATAATTTAAGAACAAGTTGGGAGGGGGGTTGGGGGTAGAGAATTTAATAGGAGTAATAGGTTTTAAACAGATGGGTCTTCAAAGCCTTTTTAAATGCAATGTGTGACTTAATGTGTCTAATTTCATGAGGCAGAGAATTCCTGACAGGAGCAACCTAGGAAAAAGCCATGTCCAAATATATATTTTTTGGTCTTAATGTAATGCACTGAACTCTGAAGTACATGTAAAATGCTTAAGATATATTTTGGGGTGCATTTTCTGCCCTTGCTGAACAAAACTTTGTGTTTGTCAGATGCTCTTTAAATAGATTTTGAAACTCTGCAAGATGCTAACCTCTACTGAGCTTTTCACACTTCCACTACAGTTTCTGACCGGGTATGGTGAGGTTTATTTTTAATTTTTGTCAGTGGAGTGCTCAGTGACTCTAAGGCCGTGGGAGAGCTCAGAATAACTATAGTATAAACATGATATTTTTCTGCTTTGAATGCAGGTTAACTGTGTGTTCACTCTTCTGTTTTTAGCATGTTTCTACAATCACAGGCCTACATCATTTATTTAAAGTCCATGTGAAAATGTGAATGCAGTTGCAAAGGAAGCAGGTTAGATGTCTTAATTTCCTCAACCTCATCTGACCCCTCCCACCTTCCCATCATCCCCTCCTGGGTGCCCTGAATTGTTATTTACTCCACAAACAGAAAAGTAACTATTCCAAATAACCTGTTGCACAGTGTGCATACAAATTGGGATGGTGACAGATTGATTATTTCTGAAGTAAGTCCACATGCATTAATGACAGACTGATTATTAATGACAGACTGATTATTTCTGAAGTAAGTCGACCTGCATTAATGACAGACTGATTATTTCTGAAGTAAGTCGACCTGCATTAATGGCAGGCTTCTGCAACCATTGCAAGTCAGAGTGTGCACCACCAACCTGTGTCACTGGCAGGAGGTAATGAGGTGATCTGCCAGCTGCTGTCAGCTGGGATTGAGGTAAAGAACGACTGTGAGCGAAATGATGAGGGTTGGACACACATCCGTTGGACGCAGGTGTTGGTGTGATTGATCAGTGGGGCAGCAGCAGTGCTGGCTGTGTGCATCAGTCATTGTAGCGCAGGTAGGGATACTGGATACTCCCTCCCAGTCCCCTAGGCTGTGCCTTTGTTTTGGGGCAGTCTGCCCTTCCGAGAAGGAATGCAGTAAACCCACTGGCTGGCTGAACCCATCGTAGGGTAAGGGCTGTAATGACTATTGATTTTGGGGGGCTAGTTTGATTTTGTATTACACAGCCATGTTTGCTTGCCAGGGGGAACAATAGCCTGCACAGCTTTGACTTCAGATACATCTGTGCATCAGGTCTTTGCATATGTAGTTGTAGTAGTTGATGCACACTTTCTGATCAAATTTTGCTTTCTGCTTGCGGGGGGGGGGGGGGGGGGGGGGGGCAGGGCAAGAGAGCTAGACTCATTTGTGTTGTCTCACACAGAGCACCAAAATATTTATATCAAACAAACATACAAAAAAAGGTTCAGTTTCTTTTCTCTTGTGCCACTGCCAGATTTGAAAAATATGACCAGGATTAGTACTTAGTAGGGAACTGTTCATCCAACTACAGCACAAAACATTACTTCATTATCTTATTCAGCCATTCACTTTTCATTACTTTTAACTTGGCAGTGCCAGCCTGAAATGTAGGAACTGTCATAAAGAAATTGGTGCAAATCATAAACATTCATTTAAAAGTGAATTACTGTTATGTTTCTCTGTTTTTTGTATCAGTCTGTATCAAATATTGAGGTATTACAGTACCTGATGATATCTTCTAAACAGTTGAATGTTTTGTAACCAAACTTGGTATAGTGATGAGCTGGAGTGTCCTGCAGAAAGATTGCTTTGCTATCTTCACGGTCAAGGTCGCAGGGTTCATATGTATTCAGAATATTACCTCTTTTACTGTATCTTCTGAACTGCTGATCCTTTTGCAACCAAACTTAGTGTGATAGGATATCATTATAATGTAAATCTGACGTCTTTTGAAAGGACTGAATTGCTGTGTTCAAGGTCAGGGTCATAGCAAAGGTTTGAAACTTCATTGACTGTTTATGAATTATTTTTCTGTAGCACTGATCTCTTTGCAAGCAAACTAGTTGTGTTGGTGTACTTTTTCCTACTAACCATTACCAAGTGCAAACAAAGAGACAATAAACACAAGAACACTGTGACTTCAGTCAATGGGCATACAACAGGAGGTATTTTGCCATGCAAGGCAACAAACTTTGTCAAATATTGTTACATTGGCAACAGCTTGGCCATATTGGTCCAATTGAAAAAGGAGGTGGATGCAAGATGTAGACTGTAAAAAAAGTGTAACGTGAATGTGCTTGAAAATATGACAAGGTCCCAGCAAATGTTCATATTTTTCTACTTTTGTCTCCAGTTTCAGCATTAAAATGTTTAAGTTCTCTCCCCCCCCCCCCCCCCCCCCTCCCCCTTTCATTTCCACTGTCAAGATAGAGCTGACAGTTAACTTGCCTGTTTGCAGGTCTGTTGGATGGGTCATTATAACCCCCCGAAGCTCACCTGAAAAGCATTCAGATGTAACAATATAGCATATGGAGAACTGAGTGACTCATCCAGATAAGAGAACTCTGTAAACAACTCGGTGGGAAAGGGTGGGTTTGGGAGGAGATTTCAGCTGGATTTGTTCATCTTGTGCATAGTTGTAACCTGATCCTAGAGCTGCCAGTCTTATGATTATTTTTATAGCCCCATGAAAAGGGATTTAAAAAGGATTTGTAATATACATATCACATAATTATGTGGCTATGGTCACGGTGCTACCACTAGTACCAGGCAGACATAGAGGTGTTTGAAGGGGCTATATGGAAGATGCATTTTGCATTGGAAAAGTGCATACTTACATAAAATTTAGCAGTTAGCTTGACCCTAGTAAGTATTGCAAAAAATGAATTGAGGGCACTCTTAGTCTTATTTTGAAACTCGGGGCCAGGGGTGCTCTAGTCTTATTTAAATTATTCTTGGGTGAAATGTAACCAACCACTTGGTCACAATGGGTGCTTGACTGATTGTGTGATGAAGTGCATTTGTTTAATGCTGTTTTGTTGTTGTTGTTATTCCAAAATAGATTGGGTTAATACCTTCAATCTGTACAAAGTTACACATAATTATATATTCATACTCGGGGCAAAACCTTTGGTCCAAAGATGGAATGCCTTTTGTTTGCAGTGGTACGTTTCTTCCAAGACTACACAGAGCCTGAGGAGACCCAGTCCAGCTCACAGGCCCCGCCTCGTGGCGATGCCAACCCCCTGCATCCTGTAGCAGTGGCAACAGAGGATGAGAAAGTCGTACTGCCCCTTGGAGAGAATGTGCTGACACACAATTTAGGAATTCCAATTGTAGTAGTTCTAACAAAGGTACGCATTCTGTGTGCTTGAGTGCATTTGTGTGTCGGTTTCAGTGTCCACTTGTGCAGTGTGGTCTGGGTCCATGTCCATATGGAATGTTTCATTACTTCACACAGTTCTGCGTGGCTGACTCTTCTGGTGTTTATTTTAAAATTTGAATTATTTTTTTAAAACTGTGTTTATGGTTTTATAGATTTTTTCTCCACATTTTGAGTGTGCGCAATTTGTATCATTTTGGGGGTTCCTTTGTGGACAAGGCAATACTTGTGTTGGTTGGAGCTGGGTGAAATGTGAATTTTGAGATGTGCTTGTTATTGACTGCATTTCAGTTTGTTGTGTTTACTGTTAACTTTGTTGTGTTCAGAATGACAATCCTGGTTTTCACTTGTGATTTTAAAACAACAACTGTGCTTCATATAATACTTTAGTAAATTGCGTTAGTAGGACTTTGCATAGAATAGACTTTGGGTACAGAATATTGTGTTTAGGTTGTATCATGTGAGTGCTCAGGGCGTTGATGAGCGCATGATAAATGCACATTATTAGTATTATGATTTAGTTCCTTGTGTTTTGAACTGGTAGAGAAGATTCATCCTCAGGTGACCTATGTGGATGACAGGATGTTGAAATCTGAGAACTAACACATTAATGAAAATAGATGTGTTGATTATAGTTGTAATATTGTATGGTAATAAGAGGGCACTGGTGACCCTAGGCAGTTTTGCTGTTAAACAAATTTCCCCCCAAGGGACAGTAAGCCTATGTTGTATTAATGATAATCGTGACTGCATCTCATCTCAGGGAGAGCCAAAGTTTCTTAAGATCTGAAAAGAGCTAGAGCCTAGAGTACATAGGTGGATGATAAAAAAACACACCACAATTTGACACAACTAGTTAAACTGATTACCAGTTACACAGAGGTAAGTGTAACAAAGCATTATTGGAATGCTGAAATTGAGGCAAACATTTTGACTTTCTGCATAAAACATTGGTGGCTTTCAAACAAAACTGTGGGTATGTTACTGTTAGGAAATGTGTTGGTTTTGTTGGGGAGGTGGAGGTAGTTTTTAAACATCCTGGCAACCATACAGTCACCCCAGGATGATCTGGTTGGATGGTTGTTTTCATGGCTGTTGCCATATCAGAGTTGTTTTGTGTAACTGCACAGAAATTGGGAAAACTGGGAAGGAATGGAGAAAAGAGCAACAGGTGGGATGGGGGAACTGTTTCATGTGTGATAACTTTGTGACTTACTAGTTTTGCTGTCTTGTTTGTTACAGTGTGACGCAATTTCAACGTTGGAAAAAGAACATGATTTTAGGGAAGAACACTTTGATTTTATTCAACAGTATGTCAGGAAGTTTTGCTTGAAATGTATCCTTAAATGTTGTTTATCATCGTAGTCTTTTGTTTAACTATGCCTATATTGTGAGTGATGGAGGTTGGGCAAGGAGATTTGGCTATCTTTTTTTAACTTTGTTTTTTACTTTAAGAAATTTATTTGAGATAACTTTAAAAAAAAAAAAACTGTATTTATACAGTGTCGGGTGAATGGTGATTTATGTTTGATATTTAGTACTTAAACTAAGCTAAAGGATTGTACAGAGGGATTCGCTATGAACTTAATCAAGGTGTGATATTAAAATTACATTTCCTTAACATCCTGAAGTTGGTGCTGCTTTGTTCTACACATCAGTGAAAGATGAACGGAATTGTGAGTTGCTGTACCGCTATCTAGTCCACAGAATATATGGCTTCCCCTTCACCACTCAAGCCTACGTTGTTGAGAGAGACAGTGTGTTTGTGTAAGTTTTGGCTGGAGTTCGTGCAATAAACTTATCTCCTACAAGTGTGTTTGCTGTAATTGATGCAGTGAATTTGTGTCATCATATAAGTACAAAAGTATGTCTGTTGTTATTCCAGGACTGTTAATAATTAGGTAGGTTGATAGTTATACAGTAGTCCTTTTGACCTCAAATTGCCCCTGAACAAAACTTTATGATGAAAAAAAGTCAACAGACATTCATCCTGTATGGTGGTTCAGTGGATATCTGCATGTGTGGTCAGCAGTACCCCATTTCCTTGGGAATAAAACTGGGAATAACTTTCATGTAAAGTCTGAATGGCATTGTGTGATGGTGATTTATTGGCTTTAACCTTTTGCATGTGTGCAGTGACTGTTCTTTTTGATGACTGGACCTTGCTGGACCTTATGACTTGATTCTGACATCATGCTTTGAATTGTTTTGCAGACCATGTGGCTGGGACAATGAGAAGAAGATTAGCATATTGTATGAAAACATGACCTCGGTGAAACCAGATGATGGACTTGAAGATGTCATAGTCAAACCGATGTTACGAAAGGTGAGAGAGGGTTTGTTTTTATATTTAAGCCTTCAATGTCATCACTGGCACCAGTTGAAATTCCTTGGGTGTTGTTACAATGATTTGCATTTATTCTAGATTTCCCTGCAGTTGGAGAAAACTTGACACATTCTTCACTTTGTTAGATGAGGTACTACTGATGGAGTTCATTCAGTGTTTGTGAAACAGGTTTTGCAGGTGATGTTTGTGTACAGGCTGATGCAGAGTGATGCAGAAGTGTTTGCGGAGAATGAAGATTATAAGCAGGTGCACCTGATGAAGCTTCAGGCTGTACTGGTTTAACAGTCAGTGATATTTGTTTCAGTATTCCAGGTGGTTGAGAGTGATGCTGAGTTGTAGAGAATCAGCAAATGTGCCTGATGAAGATTCAGACTGCCCTGGTTTAGAAATCGATCATTTTTGTTTTGATATTGCAACTGGTTCAGACTGATGCAGAGGTGGTTGTAATGGATCAATAGGTATTCCTGATAACGCTTCAGACTGGTCTTGTTTTAGTGATTGATGAGATTTGTTTCAGACTGATGCAGAGGTGGTTGTAATGGATCAACAGGTATTCCTGATAAAGCTTCAGGCTGGTCTGGTCTTAGTGATTGATGAGATTTGTTTCATTACTGCAGTCAGTTCAATGTCATGCACAGGTGGTTGCAGAAAATGAACAGATGTACATGATGGAGCATCAGTCTGTGCTGGTTCAGCAGTTGATGAAATTTGTTTAAGTGTTGCACCTGGTTAAGCTTCAGGCACCACTGGTTTAGCAACTGATGAAATTTGTTCAGTGTTGCAGCTGTTCCAGCATGGTGCAGAGGATGAACAGGTTACATGATGAAGCTTCAGATTGTGCTGGTTTAGCAGTTCATGAGATTTGTTTGCATGTTGCAGCCGGTTCAGCGTGATGCTGAGGTGGTCGCAGAGGACGAACAGGTGTACCTGATGAAGCTTCAGACTGTGCTGGCAAAGGCTGCTGCGGCTGGTGGACCAGCTGGGGTAACTCTCAGGCTTTTCTCCTGTAGAAGTATCTGTAATCCTTCTCTCTTTCCCTGGCTCCTTGGACTTCGTTTAATGGCAGAAATCTGTCTAGGTCTCTGTAACTTATCTCGTCTATAACTCCCTCTTCCCTTCAAGGTGAACCTAATTGAAAAGCACTCTGCAGATTTAGTTTTGACTCACATCATTCAATGTAAGCAACTAATTTTTTTTTCTGTTCTTGTTATTAATGAAACACTTGTTTCGTTTCAGTGATTGCTCTGTAACTGTCTTTGTTCATACAAGTGGTGACCCCTAGCATTTTTCGTTTTCTTTCTCCCTCATTCTTACTTGGCTTCAGTGATCTATAATAAAGATGAATTTGATAGCTCAAGGAAACGGTATTCTGAGTCGTTGGTACTTCAGTCTTACACTCAAAACTCAGACATTCTTCACAGAAGTTGATATTGCAGGAGGCACCTGCTCCTCGATCATCTCGACCACAAACACAACGCACCCCTGAAAGACAGGGTGGGGTGCAGACATCACCTATGCGAGGAAAGGTACCACCAGACCATGTACGCATGCTTTTGCTTCTCTGCTTTTACTAACGCTATGTCTAGGGTAATCCTTGAAAGAGACAAATCAAGAATATTGTCAGCTGTGAGAATTTTGTTTTTGTTTATGCTTTAGAAAGAATTTAGTGATTGAGCACCACTCCTGTGCTGTAAAAAGCATTGTAAACCATTAAGGTTTGCTTGGAGTGCAGACATGTCTGGGCTAGTAACAGGGAGCATGAACTGCGTGCGCAGAAGGGGATGTCAGGCTCTGTGGTCTTGAGCTCCAACTCGTTAAATTCTGCTTTTTGCATTGGATTGCGTTGCTGGTCACTTGCGTGTTGTGTATTACTGGACGTCGGATTTTCTGTCTTCGAGTAAGGGTTTCATCGGTTGAGAAGCGGCAGGGGGTCATTCTTAAGAAGAGAGAAATGTAGAAAACACTGTATTTGAGTACTTTCTCAGTCTGTTTTTAGGGTAACAGATTTGTGAAATTTCCATAGAAACTGTTATTTTGGATTATAGCCAGTTGGATGGTCACCTGCAAATTCTGTAGCACATGTATATATATATATATATATATATATATATCCATATATGCTTTTCAGCTACTTCAGTGTGAATACTATTGAGGTTGTTCAAAACTGTAACTGGTATATGCAGTGTTTGAAGTACTGTGTTAAATGTACCCAGTGTGGATATGTAGGAGTGCCTAATTTTACAGAAAAAGTTAAATGGCCCACCCCAAATGTTTGGTCTTTTCTTTTTAAAGATTATTTTAGTTGATTGTATAGGCAGAGACCTGTTGGGGGGGGGGGGGGGGGGGGGGGGCAATCATGTTGAAATGATTTATATAGGATAATGTTACCGAAAGATTGATAGTGGATGATTTTAGCAGCACTGTAGCTGTATGCATTCAGTGCAGATAATGCACACAAAGTGCATAAGTTACTTCTTGTAGTTTAACATCATGATGCATATAAGCTAGTTTTCATATTATGCTATTTTATAGTACATGTATCAACACATTAAACTGTACACGTGTAGTTTGGTGTCGCTGTACTACCTGACACCTTACCTTGGTAATGTGTGAGATAGCGCTAGGTATTGCAACTTTCTTTCTGGGACACTGGTTTACTTTTCTCCTCCAAATTACTCTGTTAATATCATTTTACTAAACATCTTATGCATATACTGCTTTCTTTGTAACACAGACTTGTATGAACATCATTTTGTAAACACCATATCTCTTAAATCCAATTATTCTTGAAAACTTTTTATAATTACATTTTAATCTGACAGTTACATGTTTACATTCATTACAGTCTGTTTTCTTAAGAAAATGTAGTTCAGTACAGTTATATTAAAAGATGGCAAATACATATTGTAATTCTATTAACTTTGAGCCTGAATCCTGAGTATGAGATTTAATATTATTAATAAAGCAGTTGTATTTGGGTGATTAATTGCTCACATTATGTTGTCCTGTTTGAAAAACAAGGACAATAGGTCAAAGCAACATGTAATCCAAAGTGTTACTAGAAAATTATATTAAAATTATACATCAAAGCCAGAAGAAGAAAAAAGACCCAGCAAAACTGTTTTGGCCAGTACATCAGCCATTCATGATTCAGGGAGGATGCCGAGTGAATATTAAGAGCAGAACAAAAATGAGAAGAAGAAAAAAATTAGCAGAACTAAAGCAGCAGTAGTGATGCAAAAAAACACTTGTACGTCAAGACCTGAGTCACTGTGGCACATCAGTAGCATCATCGTAAAGATTACACTGCATTCTGTTGCTGGCACTTGCACATCATACTATGTCACTGTGATGCGTCAATAGCATGTATTAAAGATACATTCCATTCTGTTGCTGGGAGTCATTGTTGCACTTGCAGTTGTTGCAAAATGTGTAAAATACAGCGTTTCAAACATAAAGTGCTTTTTCGGTGCTGCTCTGCATTGCTGTGCACTCTTTTGAGATGGTTGGTCTGTTTCGCTGCATTGTAGCTGCATGCAAGGTGTAATTGTGCTACATAAACTCCTTTGGCTCTTTCAGTATACCTCCAAATGCTTTGATATTCTGGGGCATTTGCCTGATTGGCTATTTGAAGAGTTGAACAAGGCAACGCAGGGGCATTTGTGTGGTTGGTTATTTGACATTATTATTGTGAATGTAGAAGTGTAGGTAATGAGCTCTAAACACAGCAGCTGTGGTTTTTGAGCAGCAAGGCTAAAAACACCCACTTAGCAAAGGCTGCGCAAGCAGTAAAGCCTCCAGGGCTGTCAGTGTTAAATAAGGCCACACAGGCCAGCTTGTTTGAGACGTGACTTTCCCCCCAGATGAACCGAAACAGTTGTGTTTTAACAACACTCAGCAGTGAGAAGTTGTTGGTGAAGAGGCAGACAAACTTTCGTGTCACATGGACTGGGAGGTGGAAACAGCTCAGGCTTCTAGATCTTTAGTGTTTTAATTCTTTGTGTTGGTGGAACTTGCACTGAATGCATATTAATTATTATGAAGATTTTTTTATTCATCTCAGTAAGGTAAAGCAGAGTTGTCAATGTTACTATCAGTGCAACCCCTACATATAGCATTAGATTACTCTGCTAGAAAAAAAAGAAGAGATTGTGCCAGATTGAAACTGTTGGCTTCTTTTGTTTAAAAAAAAAAGATGTCCAGGCAGATTATGGGAAACTTTTTTTTCAACAGTGTAATCTTTTTGCTAAGTGCGCTGATGTAAAAGTGCCATGCCTGTTTTGATGGCTTGCTATTTTTGTGGACATTACCTTTTGTGTTTAAATCACTCTGCTGCACAAAGCATGCATGTAAAATGGCTTGATGTACTTGCAGATTTAGAAAAAAATCTGTGTTTAAGAGTTGTATTTTGAGAGTTGAAGGAAAAGATTATATTTGTGTTTTGATAATGATCAAGATGAAAAGATGACAAGAAAATCCTGCATTTAGCTATTCTTGCTGGTGCAAATAGTTCTGTTTCTGCTGCTAACGTGTGAACATTTCTTCTTTTTTCCTCTTGGACTGTATACAGAACAAAATCTAATTGAACATAAATTTATAGTCATGGTAAAGTATAAGTTCAAAAGACTAGAAACTTACATAGAGGAGAATGATGTGCCCACTGTCTTTGAGGTAAATAAATAAACTGGAAGAAGTGAGAAGCAGACAGTAGTTGAGGTGATGTGAGGTGAAAAGATGGGAGTCTGTGTACTCATCAGTGTATGGCCACCCTTTCAGTTGGCCAGCCAGTCACCTCAAAAACCTTAATGTTGACGTTTTGCTGGACATTAATGCAGTTACTGTGGATTTTTTTAACTTTGTCTGATTGTACACTGGTACTGGTAGTTCTTATTGAGCATACCCATTCATGTTGCTTTTGGTGGCCACCAGATAAAGTGGTTTCAGTTTTATCAGAAAGAATAATAAAACAGTTCATTTCATTCCTCAGTAACTTCTAGTCCAATTAGTTAAAACATTTGTATGATTGTAAGTAGTCATACTTTTAGTGATCTCAGTGGGTGGTGTTTTTTAGTTTTTCAAAGCTACAGTAATATTCCAGAGTCCATCAAGACCATTTATAAAAATGGGTGTTGAAAATGAAAGTGGCTGAGCAGTGAAAGTCTGTGTTACAGGTGCAGGTGACTTAGGCAGGCATGTGTCATTTGTGTTTTTGTGCAGCATGTTGGCAAGGGAGGGACTTAGGTAGGCATTGTGTGTTTTTGTGCAGGATGTTGGCAAGGGAGGTCCGGCAGGCCAGGCCACAGAAGGAATGCTGGCCAACTTCTTCAACAGTCTGCTGAACAAAAAGACTGGCGCTGCAGTAGCAGGCAAAGGTAGGTCAGCAAAACCACATCTTTTCCGGTGTGGGATTTTGGAGCTTAAGATTGTTCTTTTGGCAGATAGTTGAATGATTTTGCTGGTAGCAGCAAAAGGTAAAGGTGTATTCAGTTTGAAATGTGTCAGGTGTTTTTTTCCACTGGTTATTCCATAAAAAAGAAAAAGAAAAAGTGACAGTTACTTTATACTGACCATCAAGTTGACTGCAAGCTCTTGGAGTTCATGTCAAGAAGGTAGAAACAAACAAGAGGTTAAAAGGAATGTTATTTTAATTGGATGATGCAAAACATGCCTACATTTGCAGTGCAGACACCTTTCTCCAGCAACACAGAGACAGGTAGTATGCTAAGAAACTATTATGTCGATGAAATCTGACTACGGGATGGCTTTGAACAAGGTCAGCTGTCCTGTTGTGACATAGATTTTCCTGTTATACAGTTACTTTGTGCAGGAGTCAAAAGTTTCTTTTTGCTCATTCTTTTACAGCATTATCTTCAAAGAAGATATGCGTTGGGTATATTTGTTTCTTCTTTTGTTTCCTGTTTGCTCAGTCAGATCATCACTTAACCCTTTCATTGTCAGCAGTACACACAAGGTATACACCAGAAACCAGCAATGCAGAAGCACAGTGCAGCTCAGAACCAGGCAGTGCAGGAGTGCTGCTTTGCAGATCACTACATAGCTACTTTAAACTGCTGTATTTGCTCAACCACTCATCCAGTCTTATTCATCCATGCATCAACTTAAAGACTATAATATAATTAGCATTAAATGGGTTTTTTTTGGATATTAAAGTTTGGTTTTGCTGTAATACAGTTTTGCTGTAATACAGTTGATGGAGTGCACATGTTTAGTGTCGGAATCATCGGTCTAAACAATTGCTGTCGTTGTTATGAAGAAAGTCACTGTCCACAGGTCGAGCAAACACTTCTCCATTGTCAGTGTCAGCAGCAAGCTCATCCATAACCATGCTTATTGCTTGCTCCATGCATAACAAGGAGTTGCTTGTGAGGAACAGTTTGCTGACGAAATGCTAGCCATTTTCACCAGTTGGAAAAATGTTGAAAACCGAGTAAGAATTAAACGGACAAGAGATTTAAGCGCAGACTGAAAGACTGTTGTGATTTTGTCACCTGACAAACTTTTGGATCATGCATGGTTTTATCATTCACAAAAGATTCAAGAAGTTTAGCAACTCCACTGACCCAGGTCGCCAGTCAGCACCAGCAGGGTCGTCTTGTACAAGTCACTGATGGGCACCAGTAGCATTCTCATTGCAAACTGATGATTGGCGCCTGTAATGACGGAAGGGTTAAGATCTGCACTGATACTTCAACCATTTTGTCAGTTTGAGTTTGATTGCTTTGCTTAATAAATACAACGTGCATAGATCTGTACAAAGGATTAAAGACATGGCCAGTGATGCTGTATTTTTATCTGAAAATTTTGATAAAAGGAGTAACAAAAAAGGCAGGAATCCACATGCCCTGAGCCTCATAATTTTGGAAATATTCATCTTTGGCTATTGCTTTGGCTTTTGTTGAGTTTGATTTCTTCTGTGTTCTTAATACAGTTTGCAGTCTTTAAGTGCTTTTGTGGTTGTTGATCTTAAATTCATTCAGTTATTTGTGTAGTGAACATGTGAAACGTTGGTGTTTTTTGGACACGTGAAAATCATACAAAGTGTATGTAAATTGTGATGATCAGTGCTAGTCAAACTGATATGGCAAAAGCTTCAGTGTTAAGAGTTTTCTGGCGACAGTCAAAGCAGCTTTTTTTTAAACTGTACATGACAATAACTGCCACTGAGCTTTGTCAGTCTGTATCAAGATCAAAACACACAAAAAAGTGTTGGAAAGAAAGATCTATTTTAAAACATGCGCAGTTTGATCATAAACCCCTTTTACAAGTGACAAACTGATAGCTCATACACGAACAAGGATCATGACTGTGTTTGACGTGCATTTAACAGAGATAATTAAGGCGTATCTGATATATAGCAGCTGTGGCTGTAACTATAATGTTGTTTTCGCATACAGTTTTAAAGAGATATCCTCCATTACACTTTACACTGTAATGCCAGTTTCATGGCCTTGACCTAGGTCACAGCAACATCAGAAAGAGTCCAAATTAATTATTTCTGTTCTCTGTAAGCTCTGACCACATCAGTTAAAACATTGTTATTTTCATGCATTTAGTGTTATGGAAAAGAAGTTGAAGTCTTTGAATGTTAATGGCTCATTTTTTAAAAATCTAAACAGTATGATATGTCAAGCTTTCTTAATGAATCAGTTTCAGATACTGTAGAAGTCTGAACAAGTTAGTCATGTCAATGTAAAACCTCTTACCCAGGATGAAGTGGACTCGTGTTGATGAAATGCATGCGGGTGATGAAGAAGTGACAAGTGTAGTGGCATTAATGAACTGTGCATGCCTGTGGCACGTGTTGCAGACAAAGCAGCGGTGACTCGGGATGCAGCAGCAGAGCTAGAGAGACTGAGGGGGAAGAAGGTTCCAGAGGCCAACTCCAATGACACGGGGGCCTCAGGATCCTGAGATGTGACCAGCTCCTCCTGCTGTGTAGGTTGTCGCTGGGCCACGGGATATCGCTCGACACTCATCCACTCCTGCGCCAGTCTTCTCCTCATTGTTTCGTGTCTTTCGTCTTCATTGTCACTGCCATCCTTTTGCACGATCATCGTTGCTGGCTAGCTGAACGTGCAGGTATTGATGTCATGTGGATGACAACAGACAAAATGCTGCATGCCTGTGGATGAGAGTAGGAGAGAGACTACTGTGGCCCTCCCAGAATGTTCAGTGGATGGGACTCCGAACTCCCAAGACTGCTGCTGTGTTTCTCTGAACTGATGGCGGGTCCTCAGATCACAAATCTGTTGTTTGTCCTGCTCTTTAAACTTCCACCTTGACATTTTTCGCCCCACTCCCAGAACACTTCTCACCCAACCAAACTCCTTCCGCCACCTTGCTGATGCGAGCTTCAGTGCCCCCTCCTCCCTCCCCCTTTCCCCACCCCCATCATCTCCTGACCAATCAGTGGATTCTGCATCAGCCAGAGACGATGACAAGACCACATTTGAAGTGTTTAGCATGTGGACTTGTAGCATTTTGATTTTTAGTTCATGGAGTGGAACTATTTTAGACAGTAGGGCAAACATTAAACAGGATGACTGCTAAAGACTTACATCGCTGGGGTCTTGCAATAAGGAAGAGCAAGGATAATACAACACTGTCCCATGGTCGAAGCCCCAGTGCAGAATGTTTGTCTGCAGGGGAAACGCAGAGGGAGGTCTGTGTCAGGTCTTGAGCTGTTGAACACAGCCAGAAATGGCAGTAGGCGTGTTATTTTCCAGGAGTGACCGACTGACTTTCAGACTTTTCGTTGAATTTCCATTTTCCGTCAGTTAATTACTTTTCGTGATGGTGTCAGTGTGTTACTCATCTCTCCCATACACCACAGCAGCCAAGCGGCTGCCTAAAGTGAAGTCTGTGAAGTTGGTTTTAAATCAGTTTGTTGTTCCATCATACTTGCCTTTTCATTGACAAGTCATTCATCAATTGTACAGAAATGATAAAGTAACTTAAAAAAAAGCTTCTTTTTTTTCTGCGCATATAAAGATGTATTTATCGAATGCTTCGTCCATTGTTCTCCCTGCCAGGAGGATGCATTTCAGTTCACCACATCTTTTCCCTTTGGCATTACTGTAGTGTTTAATATTTCATTTGCTGATTAAGTAGCCGTTATTTGATGATTTTGTTTTTGTAAAAGGGTATTTGTAATATTTTTTTACGAAAAGTGCTTTTCTGTTGTACTTATTGATAATTGAATAATAACGCTAGCACATAACATATTAGTACGAGGGTTGAAAGACTTGCGTGACTACAGCTGTAGATTAAGATGATATTTATCGAGGATTGGAACTATTTCACAGAAAGCCAAGAAGTACATAGGATAGATCAGCATTCTTTAGAAGAACCAATTCCTTGTGCTGGAGCTGTAGATTTGTGTACCAGGAGTCTGTGCTGGGCTGTGTTCTGACTGTCGGTACTCTTGGCTGAAGGTGCCAGTCTATGCAGATATTTCAAACTAAAGGGTGTAAGGCAGTACCACTACCAGTGCCAGTTTCAGGCCATGCACTAGACATCAGATTTTTGGGCCAGCCTGTGAATTCCGTCAGTTCAGGAGCAGCTGGGGTCCTCTTGAGAACAGAGCAATGTACAAAACTGTATTTGAGTACTTTTTATGTTAGGGTTGGGGGGGGGGGGGGGGGGGGGGAGGGGGCACAGGGGGGAAATTTCTGTGAATGGTTTGAAATCTGATGTCTGTTGTGTAGCCATGCTGCAACTGCATTAGGAATTGCTGGCTGATCTCACCTCATCGTGTGTTTGATCTGATAGGGAGGGAGGGAGAGGGGTTTTTGGGACACCCACAGACTGGCAAGATTCAAGAACATGCATGAGAATCACAGTGAACTGCTAGACAGTTGATGTTATTCAGCCAGGTGTATTCTGCAACAACTACCGGTAACACAGGGAGAAAGGGAGTTTATCATGGCAGGACTGGCCCAGTGGGTTTGCTTGCCTGATTTGTTCCACAGAGTTTGTTATGGCATGGGTAAACCTAGTTTCCTACTTAAGAAATTTTTATGACATTGTTCAACTATGATAGCTGATCATAGATTTCATTGGCATATTAACAACAGTCGATGAGATGACGTTTGTCTTCTGTCCTGAAAGCAAACCACATGTTTGTTAGAACAAAGTTTTGGAAAACGGAGGCTGTATTTGAAAGAATTACTGACGAGGCCTTTTGTTGTGCTGAACTAATGCCGGAGCTGCCTCTCTCTTTGACTGACAAGGGTGTAAAGCCAAAAGATGCATGGACCCTTGTCGTAGGTTTGCCGCTTTGATGGCCTCTCTGATTTTGAATGCAGATTCCCTGTGATAAAAGCACTGATGCTTCTGGAGAGGAGGTGGTGGCTGTACAGTGTTAGTCCAGACTAGAAAACTGTTTTTCACAGTAGTTGTATTTACTTTAGCTTGCTTGGCCCTGCTGAACTGAAAATGGCAGTGGCAAAAATGAATGAATGACCTAGATCATTCTATCGTTAGCATAATGTACAGTGGTGTTTTTTTTAGTTTTATAGATAGCTTGACCAGTTGGTTGCTTTTGTTAATAGCCCTCTTTTACTTGTACACTGCAAATGGTTTTAAATGTGAGTAGTGTTAAAAAGGTTGGGTTTTTTCAGTGTATTCTTTGATGATTCAGCTTGTAATGAGCATAGAAAGGGCCTGATTTATGCGATATTGTTTGCAAAAAAAAGAAAAAAGCAAGAAGTTTTTGTTTTTTGGTATGAAATGTGCTTCCCCCACCCACCCCCCTTTTTTCTTTTTTTTTTTAAACAACTTCCCCATTTAGTCATTTCCAGTTTTCACTTTTTTGGTATTACTGGGTATTAGTGGGGGTGGGTGGGGGGGTTGTTGCACGAAATATTTTAGTTGTATTTCTTGTTGAAACTTTACATTTTACTTGCATTTGTTTCATGGTATGCCTGTGTTGCAAACCCTAGACACTTTGGTGAATTGGGGGGGTGAGGGGGTATGCAGTTGGGGGAATGGGGTCCTGAATCGGTCTTCTCTAAAGACATGCGTGATGCCAAAAAGAAGTTGAGGTATAGATCATCATGAATTGGAACTAATACAAATCCATTTTTCTTGTCTAAACCCATGTTGAATTATTGATTACTGAATATAAAAACAGTTCTCTTTACATTTTATTTGATGTGATTCTTTGTTTAAATTGTCCTTTCTTTCATTTGACTTTCTCTAATTCTGTCACGTTACTTTTTATGAGTGAGTAGTAACAAAAAGTCTGCATATTCTCTGAATTCCTTCGGCAAGATTGTTGATGCTTTGGGGGGGAAAATAAAAACAGGAAACTTATATTTCGATGTCATTCAATCTAACAAACATGAAAACAGTACAAGTATGTAGAGGCTGTAACTCATAGTTTTTAATGACTTTTGGGTTTGGGACTTTCGCAGCCCAAGTGTCGGTAGCTTTTGGGTTTGGGATTTTTGTGTCCTAATACCTAAGGGTCCAGAATAGATTAGGCATTGACAAATATAAACTCCTTCCACATGTTTGACCTTCCATGACACTACCCCATCATTGGATCTTGTCAAGAATTTGCACGTTTTATTTCTGTTAAAAAAAAATTATATATATAAAAATTAATAATTAAAAAAAAAAAAGAAGAGGAAAATAAATATATGAATGTAAAACTGGAGGAAAAAACCCTGATTGGTTAGAAGACTGAAAAGAGGCTATACCTGATGAGACCCACTGATCAGTGTATGTACATTATTAGCATCCACAGTGTCAGCTTTTGCACTTTGCAATTCATTGGATTCTGCAAGATCTGCAGTAGAAGGCTGAGAAGATGGGTACGCAACTGTGCAAACAAAGTGATTGTCGTTTCATCACGACAAACTGTGCAAACAAAGTGATTGTCGTTTTATTACGACATGATTATATATTTCTCTCTCACTCTCTGTATATATGTGTGTGTGTGTGTGCATGCATGCGTGTATTTGTCGTAGTAAGGGATTCTGCTCCCCGTCGTGTTTCGGATCCAAGGTATCTTTTGTGTTGATGCTTTGAATAAAATGTGTCAAGATCAATATTTACACTTACAGTGACTTCAAAAACGGTCTCCCAACAGCAGGTTACAAGCATTAAGAAGATCAATATTTACCCTTACGGTGACTTCAAATGTGTTTTCCCAACAGCAGGTTACAAGCATTGGGAAATACTATTTACACTTACAGCGACTTTCCCAACAGCAGGTTACAAGCATCGAGCATTGTCATAGGTCTCAGAATTTTCCTGTTTGTTAGTTAGGGAGTTCTAGCATCCTGTTAACAACGCATGGTCACCTCAAGATGAACTGACTGTCACTGTAACGTGATGTTTCGCACCCAGTCACTTCAGGATCCCAGATGATAAATTTGCGAAGAAAAAAGTATGACATCTTGTACATTTGTCTTGTCTTTCCAGTGCTATTGTAAGTGTTGTTTTGTCCCAGAGGTACAACATGATACTGCAGTGCTGATGTTTACCTACATGAAGCAATCTCACATTTTTCACATCCATGTACCACTTGCGTGCATATATATATATACATATATGCATTACGTTCTGTGCCAAGGTCATAACGACATGAGTGTTGTTGTCACAGTAAATGCTAATTACATATGAAAGCAAGATATGTGCTGAATGTTTCGTTAGATACAGTTTCTTTTAGTAGCTGTGCAGAATCAGTTTTCCTTTCATCATTTTGTTTAAAGAGTTTCAGTCATATGTTTGTGAACCATTTGCTTAATAAAAACAAATAAAAAATATGGTTTATTTCAGGTGGAAGACAGATCCTTCATCCCCTCTTTCAGAAGAGGCATTTAAAAAACATATTACAAACACAGGATAATGAGTGGGTTGACAACATGGCAACACCAAACTCAGTCAACTCTGAGTTATATTTACAGTAGTTTAACAAATGCATTGCAGTGACTGATTGATTAACTTAAATTTCAGAGTTGGGGGATGTGTGTCAGTGTCACCGAGAAACTCGTTTGGCAGTGAGATTCATGTCTGACACTGGGCAGAACAAGGTCTCCATCTGAGAGCACTGGTGCAAGATTTCACAACAGAAAGATAACCCTGATCGACTGAAATAGAAGTGTATCCACATTTCTTTGTTTTTGTGAGCTTCAGACAATATGCATAGCAAACCTAAGATCTTTTCTCTTCCGCCCCTCATCGCTCTTAAAGGGTAAACTGGTGCATTATGTGATTATTCTTATGGAGACGTTACAGGCCAGCATAAACATCTGCAAATAGGCCTCCCCTCCATCTTTTTGTGTGTGTGATATTTTTTGTTGTTGCTGTTGATGTACAAAAACAGACAAATGTGGATGGCTCTTAAATGCGTGCATGTGAAAGATGGAGAGGGACGAGGATTGTTTGTGCATGTGTTGGAGGTAGAATGACAAAACTGTTCATGCCTTGTTCTCTCTCTTTCTCCTGTATTTTTCTCCCCCTGTTCGAAATTGTTTCAAAAGTTAGGGGTTAAGTGTCGTGTGACTTCCGTCACAAGCCACTGAACTAGATTCATATGCTTGTGCGATGATTTTTTTTTAATCCTGTGCAAAGTTCTATGCCTGCTGCAGCTAAGCATGATATCTGACAACTTATTGAAGACTCCAGTCATTTGCACTACAGCTGTACATCTGGACGTCATTACAGAGGAATGAGCAAAACTATGTCTGCAGATCATGTAAGGGTTGTTGCAATAAAGTCTTTAAACCATTTATTGAACAGGTGCTTTGAGTTCTTCAGACACTGTGTGTGTGTGTGTGTGTGTGTGTGTGTGTGTGTGTGTGTGTGTGTGTGTGTGTGTGTGTGTGTGCCTGTAGTGTGAAAGTTGCTGATGTCTTTGTGTGTGGGAACTTCCAGAGAGCTTTGCTCTGTGTGTGTGACACAGGGAATGTCGGTGACCTGCAGACATGGACAACAATGATGGATGATGCATTAAGCTGCAACTGCAGTATCCATATCACCTGCTTGAGTAAGCAAGAAACTTGTTTTTGTTAAATGCGGAACTACTTACGAGCACGCACCACGCCAAGCAAACACAGACGCACGCGCACACGCACGGAAACAAACTCGCGAGTTCAGCGTCCCTTGTTAACGCCGAAACTATGTGTCACCGGTACAAATGGCCAGAAAATGAACAGAGACGTCGACAGAACGGGCCCGGATGCACATGATGGGCAGTTATTGGTGGTGTCAAAACTGAACTGAGGGCGGGACAGAAGTTCACATAGGAAACTAGCGACAGGTGCTTGCAGGAAGTCAATCTTCCAGCTCGTTGTACAACACTCCTATCGAAGTTTCCCGGCCGGCGAAATATCTGGCGGCTGTGGTTTGTAGTTAACCTAATTTGAGGATGCTCCAATTGGCCCGTGCAAGTCGTACATCTCGTGCAGCACATGCAACGTGAGACGTCTGCTTCGCCTGAACACTTGATGCCTTTGTCATGTTTTTCTTGGTGGGTGACAGCAGTCTCTGACTGATGATTTCCGTATTCAGTGAAATTTCGGAATGGTTACTCAGAACAGCCAAGGTAGCAGCCCTTATAAAATGATGAGTGATTGTCCTTGTTGATCCTGCTGAGGCACTGACAACTGCCGGACTGGACTTAGCCCCCCTCCCCTTGTTCCCCAATCCAAACTATGAACGGACCGTCCGACTGTGCTGCCGTGTCCGTCTGTCGGAGCCTTGTGCGTCGTACTGTTACTTAGACGTAAACCAGTGTGCTGTGCGAAAGCCGCCGGTCTGGGCGGTCTTTGGAAGAGCGGCTAAATACTTCTTTCGTATAGTGTCCATTAACTTCAACACTATACACTGTAGCAAAAAATATTCAAGAGTAAAATATATGCCGCATTTGAAAATGGTATGGAATCCAACTATGTTTAAGATCCTTGGCATATGGTTTACCCAGGATTTAAAAGAGTGTGCAGCAATAAACTACAATAAAAATTTCGACGAAGTTAAAAAACTGTTCAAAATTTGGTCACTTAGGACTATTACCCCGCTAGGAAGAGTTGCTATACTGAAGTCACTGATTCTGTCAAAACTGATCCATTTGTGGATTTTGCTGCCTGACCCCCCTGATAACTTTGTGAAAGATCTTCAAAAAATATGTTTTAAATTTGTTTGGAATGGAAAACAAGACAGAATTGCCAGAAAGACGACAATAAAAGATGTAAAAAGTGGAGGTCTAAATATTCCAGATATTAAAACGTATATTCTAGCTCTAAAACTCACATGGATAAAAAAGTTAAAGATATCAAACCATAAATGGAGAAATGTTCCGATGGAGTTGTATCCATTTCTTCATCAATTAGAGTGCTACGGCCCTTGCTTTTTCAACCAAACTGTCAAAAATAATTCATTCTGGTCAGACGTCTTCAAAGCTTATGGAATTTTCTTTAGTAAAGTGAAACTAAACTCGACATCTCAACTTCTTTCTGAACCTGTTTTTTATAACAAAAATATGATGATCGAAACAAGATGATCAAATACACACAGTGGGTTGACAATGGAGTGTACTGTATCGCTCATTTTATAAAAGAAAATGGGCGGTTTCGCACTCTTGAAGAATTTAATACAAAGTTTGGCATGACGGTTGATTTCTTGACTTTTAATAGTTGCACCAGTTCAATAAAACATTATATCAAGACGTCTACGATACTTATTGGTAATAACATGGCAAATGAGGTAAATTTCTCGCTGAGTACAATCTACTCTGCACCAAAGGGTACAAGGCTCTATTACAACATTCTCGTAAACGACAACTGTATGCCAAATTGTTGCTTGAAATGGAATGAAAAACTGAAGTCAAATATTTCTTGGAATACAGTTTTCATAAAAGTACAAAAAATTAAAGATGTAAAACTTAAATGGTTACAAATGCGCATTATACATAGAATAATATCTACTAACATAGTATTAAACAAAATGGGAGTCACTGCTAACACTCAGTGTGGCTTCTGCAATGACGAAAAAGATAGCATTGAACATATGTTTTGGAAGTGTGCTTGTATCAGATGTTTTTGGACTTCGCTGGAAACAACATTGAAAGGAAAATGTGAGACAGCGCTAAATGTAAAATTTACACAAAATCTTGTATTGTTTGGAACAGAAATAGACATCAAAACTGACACAGTCTTTGACTTAGTGATACTTCAAGCTAAGCAATTTATATACAAATGCAAACTCGACATCACAGCCACAATCATTAAGATGAATAAGGCACAACATCCCACATCTGGCATTGTAAAAATTCAACATGACACCAAATTCCACACGGCCACGCTATCCACATCACGCCATGTGATGTCTTGATTTGGTGGTATTAAACTGATATGTAAGATGTGGTATGGTGTGCTGTGCCGGAAATATGATTCGACATGTGAAATATTGTAGAGCTGTGGTGGTGAGATGCGGAATGTATAACATTTCCATTGCATTTCGCACCTCGCCACAGTTATTAACACCACATTTTACATCGCTTCATTCCACATCAAACACCATCTCTGACATTCTAAGCCACACCACATTGCACGTCACACATCATTCCTCACCATATCGCACATTTCATATCACAGCAGCACCTCTCGCAGCACACTATTCCACTTTGCAATACCATATTTCAAATCGCACCACATCAGCCACATTATACATCACACCACATCTCGCATTGCACCCCATTTCACATTACTGACGTACCACATAACGCCACATTCCATGTAGTACTCCACGCCATATTCAGATCACACCATATATTGGCCACATCCTTTAAGCATCTCGCCACCATATCTCAGTTGTATCATTCCACCACATCTGACCGTGATCACGCCCAATTCCACATCCCACTACCATGTTTAATATCACATTCCACATCACACGTCAGTACACCACCATCAGTACACCGCCACTTATCACAGTACACCGCCACTTATCACATCTGGCATAACGCCACCTCCGCTACCACGTATCGCGCCGTGTCACAGCACACACTCTCAGTACCTCATTCCACATCGCACAACTGACGTTCCACATTCCATGCCACAGCCCACACTCTACCTCATTCCACATCGCACAACGTTCCACATCGCTTCCTCCACTCCGCGGAACATCGCTTTTGGCCGGATCCTTCCTCCAAACTCTGCCAGATTTGGTTACGTTAGTCACTGAAGGGGCACTCTGTATCTCCGCGCAGCTGTCCACCGACGCGGTCAGCGCCCTCCGAAAGGTTTGGGTACTAATCGCACTGCCGAACATCGCTTTCCGGCACCTTGGTTGAAGGAAGGATGTCCTAAACCAGTGCTTGGAGTTTGGGTACTGATAAGACTGGAAGCAACTCCAAGCACTGGTTTAGGACATCCTGTGACTAACGTAACCAAATCTGGCAGAGTTTGGAGGAAGGATCCGGCCAAAAGCGATGTTCCGCGGAGTGGAGGAAGCGATGCTAGGAGTGTGCAGAAGTCCTTCGGATGAGACTATAAACCGAGGTCCTCTGTGTGTACGGCACAGTATTCAAGTTTCGCCCCAACTAATATCAGTACCCAAGCACGCACGTAAACATGAGACGCATCCACCCCGGGTAAAAAATAAATATAAAACAAAAACAAAAAACGGTCCGTCTCGATTCAAACCGGCGATTTTGGTGTTTGTGCTGGCGCCGGCCAAGCACTTGAACATTGTTACAAATGTTACAAAACGAATGTCTGATATAATCTGAGTTGTTTGTAACAACTTGAACTTACTACTGTCGCAGTTTGAGCACCAACCAAAAACTGCTCGTTAGCTGATAGTTTTCTGGGACCTATGGCGTAACTAAATACGGCAGTGGTTGAAGGAAGGATATCGTAAACCAGTTCTTGAGAGTTCGGGACTTCTCAGTGTAGAGAGCACAGAATTTGACTCGGGAGAAATCTCGGAGCGGGCGCCGCAAAGGGCATAACTAAATACGGCAGTGGTTGAAGGAAGGATTTCGTAAACCAGTGCTGGGAGTTTGGGACTTGTGTAGAGTCTGCACAGAATTTGACTCGGGAGAAATCTCGGAGCCTAGCACGTAACGGTCACCCATTAATTTGGTGACCACGCTCGATCGTGCGTAACTTGGGCTTTCTAGAGCGACTACTCTTGCTCTGCGCCGGCCGGCACTGACTCTCCGGTGCAACAGCCTACTTTCAAGTTATAATTATACCCTTTGGCTGCGTGTAAATTGACACACGTATGTGTGTCAATTTGCACGCAGCCAAAAGCAGCCAAAGGGTATACGTGTGTCAATTTGCACGCAGCCAAAAGCAGCAAAAGGGTATAATTATAGTTTCGCTGGTTAAGAATAATCTCGGCTGGCATTGCCAAGACTGAAGGCGAACTTGCTTGCTGCATCTGCAGCGTGCTGTCATCCGTTTCTTCTGCCGCTTTGAGAGAGTCGAGGCACTCGCCACCTTGAACATTTGTCCCCTTGTAAAATGTCGTCCTTACGCCCGAATGTTTGTTCGCCGAACATACTTCGGACAGTTCGACGAACTGTGATTCGTTTCTTAATTGAACTTTTAGTTCGCCGAACATGGTTCGGACAGTCCAAACTTTACTTCGTTCTCAACTGAACTTGCGGCAGACGCGCAGCAGACAGCATGATCGAAAATGTAGGCTAAAGTCAAGTCACAGGGCAATTCAACTAACTGCCATCTCATTCTGGGTCTCCGAGACAAGGCTGCGCCTCCCACAAGTCAACAAATAAACAAATTCCCTCCGAAGCGAGTGAAGAACCTAGCGACACCGTCATCCATTTTATTTTTATTTTTTCTTCATCCACAGAGAGCTCTGCTCTCAGCCAATCAGAGGCAATGATCGTCGAATAGGGCGAATGTTCTCAGAACATGTTGACTAAGCTTTTTGGACCCCGAATATAGCTTCGACGAATACTTCCAACTAGGTTCGCGAAGAAAAGTTCGCCCAGTTAAGAACCAACTAGCTTCGCCGAATACTTCCAACTAGGTTCGCGAAGAAACATTCGCAATGCCAGCTATGGCAGCGACCTGGTTACTCAGTTCAAAACCGGCAAGTGAAGCGGAGAGGCGTGCAACTTCAGCGGTATATAGCGTTCTCACCGTTTCCAGTGAGAGTGTTTGTGTGGTATATAGTGTTCTCACCGTTTACGCTAGTGTTTGTTGTGGTATATAGCGTTCTCATCGTTTACACTAGTGTTTGTTGTGTATAGCATTCTCACCGTTTACACTAGTGTTTTTTGTGGCATAGCTTTCTCACCGTTTACAATGACTGAGAGTGCTTATTTGTGGTTTTGTCTATCGCCCTGATATAACCGCACTGGTTGACTGGGCGTAAAATGCCAGTTTATTTACTTGTGGTTTTGTCAGTCATTGTAGGGGGGGGGGGGGGTACAGATCAACTTTAGTACCACTCCACTGACTAGTGCCTACGCGCCAAATGGTCTCACTGATGCTTTTGTAGATGACAGAGCTGGGAAACTACAGGCTATGGCAGCGACCTGGTGTAAGAACATCCTCATCTGGTCAGCGTTGACTGCAGTTCAAGGCTTTCATGTTTTTCAGCCTTCCGTTTGATTGAGTTGTGTGTTCTTGCACAGCTTTGGTTTGATCTCGGTTTAAGATGGGCAGCCGCCGGCGATGAGAGCCATTTTCTAATGTTTCATTAATTGTGAAGAGCAAAAAGTGTGACACAAGACGGCAGTGTTCACAGATCACAAATTTTAAACAGAAAGGAGCCCCGAAACGGAATCGAACTGAGGTAGTTCTGCTTACCAGCCTAACGCCTTGCCGCTAGGCCAAACAGGCTCACTTCCCTGTTCGGTGAACGTTTGTCCAGCTGAACTACGGCCTTCACGTCAGCTCTTCCGGCTGCGCCAGCTGACATGCGCGGGCTGACAGTCAATCGAGTTCCATATCTTCACGCAGGCACAAAACAGACGGGCAGCCCTCCACGAAACCTAAGAAAGTTGAGCGTCCTGGAATGTGCGCCGCAGCCGAAGATATGATGTGAATGAGTGCAGCATCCTCCGAACCATTTTTAGGTTGAGCACTGTAGTTTTGTAGTTGTAGACAGTGCAACATCAGTCGTAGCTAGTAGTTCCAGACCCGTAGCTTCGGTAGTCCTCAATGGTGAGTGTGGCTTGCTTTTCCCCTTCTGTGTGTGTTTGTGACGTGTGTCACTGTGTGTGTGGGTGTGTGTGCGCGTTTATCTGTTGGTAAATAGGCCTAGGCAATGTTAGTCAATGAAGCGCACGGGCAGTGGTGGCACCACAGAGCGGGCTGTTGGCAGCTCTATGGTGGCTCCGCCACAGCCTGGCCCGAAACGCCGTTGAATGCCAGTCTTCTCCTATTACAGTATCAGTGTAAGCGACCACCTACTTTGTGCCGGGAAGTATAAGTTCACTGAGAGGGTGGGTGGGTGCGGTTTGGCGAGTGCAGCCTGCAACCTTAGTGCACTTTTGTCAGAATGACCGCGATCTTTTTTTCCCCCCGTGCTTCTGAGGGTAACACTGCGGGGGTTGAACGGATACCGAAATCAGTGTCAGCACAGTTCTGTTAGTGTAGGTGACCAACTTCTTTTTGAAGACAAGTTACACTGGAGTGCCACACTAGTGTACGGGTATCATTATCTTAGCAGAATGATTGGGGTCGGTGTTTAACGTGCTACTGCTGTAACAGGGAACGGTATACCTACACGGAAAGTTGATTCTGGAGACTCCGTGAACGTCTCCCACCGTTGCTCAGGCGGGGGTCGAACCCGCGACCTTCCGACCACGAACTGTGACTGAATCCCGCGCTCCGGCAGCCACTGAGCTTCTAACTCAGTGTACTGAGCGCAGAGTGCCTGATTCTTCCCTGCACGAGAAATTACACTGATCCTCGCTTCCTCCATTTGCAGAACCAGGTTCACAGGGAACTGGTGGGGTCAAAAGAGCAGGTTGTTTGGCTTACGAAGTCAGCTGTTCCATTAAAATATTCGGTACTATTTACAGTATGACAATTAGGGAGCTGCCTAGAGTCCGAGTGGCAGCGCACATGTGTGTTTGCAGCTGCCCAGACCGCGCTGGAATGGTTCCAGAGATGTCCCCGGCCCTTCGGGAGTTGTGGCACGTATAGTAATTAGGTTACGGTGTCTGGCCCTGGCCAGTAAAACCAGACAGTGCAATCGCACTTACTACTGCAGAAAGGGAATTTGTTTACAACGTTATACACGTACTGTTACATGGTTCCTGCGGTCTTTTAAACTTTAGGGGAAACGATCTGTGGCCGCTGGCTTTGAAAGCCTGAGGAGGAAAAAAATAATCAACGGAGGACTTTCAGTGAAAGTTTGTGAATGTTGGCTTTTCAGTGTCAAACTGGCGGATTAGTGATTTTCTGACCGGCTTTGAGAAAACTGACTAGCTAGGTCTAGCTTCATACTTTGGCTCTTCAGTTATTATTGTGTGTAAACCGTGGTCATCAAATGGCAATAGTCTGACCAGTCGGTCTGTGTGATTGTAATAATAATAATGTACATTTATCACTGATGCGCTCATCAACACCCTGATCGCTCACATCATATTATATATGATATTGTATATTAACCTAAACGCAATATTCTATACACACGTCAGTAGAGGACAGTCCTACCAAAACAATTTACATAAGGCATTATATGGAAACACACACACACACACGGCACGCACGCACGCACACGCACGCACGCGCGCGCGCACACACACACACACACACACACACACACACACACACACACACACACACACACACACACACACACACACACACACACACACACACACACACACACACACACACAATGACTTTAGCAGAAACTGGGCCACGGTACTGATATTAGTTGGGGCGGAAATACTGTGAGAAGAGGAACGTTTTCAGTTTGGCTTTAAAAGTTGTGAGCTTTTATTTAGTAACATAATTTCGTATCGCCACCGTTCGTTCAGGGTATTTCGGTATTCTTTTACAGTTTTATCCTTTGCTAAATTATCAGATAATCTCTATTATTTAGCCACTGGTACCAAGTTTCATTTGCACCAGCACGTGACCAGCGGTGTTTGTGCCGGTATTGGCTATATTCCTAGCCCCGAACATCGCCCCTGATGGGACGCTATGACATTGCTCCTACTCTCCTTTCTTTACTGTAAAATCTTTGAAAGTGAGCGTAACCCAAACTTTACGTGACACCGGAGACCGCTTGTCGCCGCAGTGTACCCCGGTAGTAGATGCATTATGTCCACTGATCTGACCGCAAGGACGAGAAAGGGCCATTATCATGCAGTCACTGAGACGAACAGTGGACTGAACTCAGTGTTTCAAAGGCGACGTTGGAGGGGACGGGATGGAGCGTCAGTGTTTCAAAGGCGACGTTGGAGGGGACGGGATGGAGCGTATGTGGTCTTTGCCGAGCGCATAGATCTGTACCGTCTTGAACTGTACGGAACTGAACTCGGATTCGGTATTTCCCGGTTCGTTCATTGCGTAACGCCTAAGTAATTACCTCCGGATGTAGCCGCTACTGACTAGCGGGGTCCAAGCTCCCAGGAGGTTGAGAGGACCTCCTGTGGGTGGGGGGGGGGGGGGGGGGGGGAACTATACCCAACGTTACGCTGTCATATCCAGAATGACTCCTGCATTAGGATGGGCAGCGATGTGAGCCGTTTCAATGTTTCACTCAGTGTATAGGAACAAAGCCTCAACCAGAACTGTGGCCATGAACCACAACTTCTGAAGACTGAGAAAGGAGAGCCGAAGCGGACTCGAACCGATATCCATCTCTTATCAGCATGACATCTTGCCGCTAGGCCAAAACCGCACTCACATCATCATCTCCCTGTTTTCAAGCTGTTCAAACTTAGGCCAAAGATTGTAAATACAATCTTTGCTTAGGCGAAGCCCCATGCTCTGCATCCTGTACTGAAACGCTTAGAACCCAGGAGCAGTGCTTGCGTATTTATATCTATCTCCGTCTCGGAAGCGATCAGCAGAAACAGGGCGTGTCCAGCCATGTAGAGAATCGTCTGCTGCGTGCACCCACGGTGAAAGATAAGACCTGTCAGAGGTGGCAGCAGGCCTGTAAAGTATCATTCGGTCCACCGAGCGATGCAGTTAGCCTACTGCGAATTTTCAGTCTAAAGCAGAGAGAGGTCCCGCAGAGCGCTTGTGCAGAATCAACAAACAAGGGAGTTAATTAACGTTGGAAAGGCGTCACACACTGACGCAACAACAAAGACCTGAGTCGCCTGCGGTAGCTTTCGCTGGCATGCGAGTAAATACAAGATATATAAACTTCACCATCCTCAAAGGATGTACCTCTGGCAGTGTTTACACACACACACACACACACACACACACACACACACACACACACACACACACACCTTTGTATAAATACGTTTATATTAGGCTTGTATGTATACATATATATATATATATATATATATATATATATATATATATATTATATATATATATATATATATATATATTTGTACATCATTTGAGGGCGTTGAGAACGCGGTTAAATAAATATCCATGTAGAATTTCAATCGGGAAGGACTTAGACGGCCACTGTGGTTTTTGGTACTGGCAGGGTAGTCATCAGTCATAGAAACGGGCCTCGCAGGCCCATCAACTCTGAAAATCTAAATGCCGTTCTTTGCCACCGAGGTGTACGAGTCTGCTTGCAGTTCTCACGACAGCCAGACGCAGCGATGCAGACTGTTTACGCTTCAGATTCAAAGCCCGCAGGGGCAAGGCGACGTGCATCTGGCGCAGGGGCAGTAATATAAGTCGCCTCAGTGCGTCAGTTCGCTACAGACCTAGCGCAGTTTGACTGGCCCCCTGTGAAGAGTGCCTAGTTTCAAATCCGCTTCGTGAGTGCGGAAACGCACAGGCCGAGCTGTCATTCACGGCAGCTCCGTGGCAGCGTTTGGTGATGCACACTGAGCGACTGAGACGGCGACTCAATCCTGCAGCTG
>JABMCL010000101.1:0-22500 GCA_018857735.1 Alviniconcha marisindica | reverse complement strand
TCCATCACTTCCTACTGAAACATTAAAATGGCTCTCATCGCTGCCCATCTTAATGCAAGAATCATTCTGGTGGTGACTGTAGCGATAGGTATATAATCTCCCTCTCCCCCCACCTCCGCCATACTCCCTTCGCCCCCTTCTCCCCGTCCCTAATAAGCCTTATGGTTTCTGTGGACGTTAAGCACCATCTTTACTTACTATTTATTAGGACAAATCACAACACGCGAATTGTCGGGGTAATCCCCTTTATCAAGCCACAAAACGACACTTAAACAATAATTAAACGGTGAAAAACGATGAAAAATTAGATAAAGAGCTAATTCACTTATCCTCTTTGGAGTGAGCTATGTCCGGTGCTTGAAAGCATGTTGGCATAACAATGACGTGTAATGGGTGTGATGTAATATATATTATATAACGTAAACCTCAAATGGCACAGATGAAGAGTGATAGAGAGAGAAAAAAGAGACGGGGGGGGGGGGGGGGGGGAGAGAGATGAGCTTTGGAATATGGATTAATGGAGAGAGAGAGAGGGGGGGATGGGGGGGGGGGGGGGATGGGAGGTCCGACCTTGAAAAAGGAAGAAGGCTTCCAGTTCCAAACATCCTAGGGAATGAATGGGAAAACCGGAGTACCCGGGGGAAAAGCCATTAGTCGGACGCAGAAAAAGCACACACCTATTGATTGAAAAAGGGGTTTACCCTAAAAAATGTGAACGTTTCTTGTGTTGTCTCTTTGAAGTGGGCGTTATTTGTTTGTTTTTTAAGCCTGTTTGTGTGTTTTGGTCTCTTCAGAACGCTGGCGGTCAAGTTTGTTTCAGATTGTTTTTGTCAGAATAATGGTTGGGTTTTTGTTTGTTTTGTTTTTTTCAGGCGGCAAAAGATAAGGTACAACGGAGGAAGCCCAAACGCTTCACAAAGAAACACATCTTCTCTGATGAGAAAATACAAGGTAAACTAAGCACACCACACACACACACACACACACACACACACACACACACACACACACACACACACACAACACACACACACACAGCCACCCCACACACACACACACACCCATCCACCCCACCCCAACACAGGATACATATGTATGTATCTCTGGTTATCTTTCCTCCTCGGTCCGTGCTGTGATATGCACGGTGTCGTGTGTAAATTTAGAACACGTACACTACTGGCCTCTGCATTGGAAGTAGGCTACCGCATGCCAGTCCCCCCTTTCCCCCCTCCCTCCCCCCCCCCCCCCCCCCCCCCCCCGCCACACTTCCCTCCCTCCTATATCCCCCCTCACCTTCCTCCCCTCCTCCCGTCTCACCTGCTGATGTTTAGGTCTGGTGATAATGAAGCCAGGCGCTGTTTATTGGGACAGGTTGGTGCTGCTCACTGACCAGAGATGCCGACAGACTCGGTCTCACTTGCAGGGTTCTAACGAAGTGCAGAATCACAACAAAGATCAGCACAGAGCACGGGGCAGAGGGGTGGTGGGTAGTGGTATCAGCAGAGGCAAGGGCCGTGTGTAGTTGGGTCAGTGACCTGTCGTACCCGTAAAGTAATTAGCTGCAGGTGTTGTAGGGAGGAGGGAGGCGGTGTGTGTGTGTGTGTGTGTGTGTGTTGTGTGTGTGTGTGTGGAGAGAATCTCTGTTTGGAATGTTTTTGTTTATGCACATAAAATGTCCCCCGCGCCCCCCACCTCCCAGTTTGACATGGGCAGACGGCCTAGTCTAGTAAACCATTCGTTCTCTCTCTCTCTCTCTCTCTCTCTCTCTCTCTCTCTCTCTTCTCTCTCTCTCTCTCTCTCTCTCTCTCTCTCACAAGAGACACACACACGCACACACACACACACACACACTGACAACACTCTATAACAGAACAAAGGTAATCGGTGTCATAACGATGCAGGAAAAGTTGTAGGCCTGCTAGTAGGTAGTCACGTTTCATGGAAGTGACGGTGTGAGCAGGAAAAGTTGTAGGCCTGCTGGTAGGTAATTATAGTCACGCTTCATGGAAGTGACGGTGTGAGCAGGAAAAGTTGTAGGCCTGCTAGTAGGTAATTATAGTCACGTTTCATGGAAGTGACGGTGTGAGCAGGAAAAGTTGTAGGCCTGCTGGTAGGTAATTATAGTCACGCTTCATGGAAGTGACGGTGTGAGCAGGAAAAGTCGTAGGCCTGCTGGTAGGTAATTATAGTCACGCTTCATGGAAGTGACGGTGTGAACAGGAAAAGTCGTAGGCCTGCTGGTAGGTAGTCACGTTTCATGGAAGTGACGGTGTGAGCAGGAAAAGTTGTAGGCCTGCTGGTAGGTAATTATAGTCACGCTTCATGGAAGTGACGGTGTGAGCAGGAAAAGTTGTAGGCCTGCTGGTAGGTAATTATAGTCACGCTTCATGGAAGTGACGGTGTGAGCAGGAAAAGTTGTAGGCCTGCTGGTAGGTAATTATAGTCACGCTTCATGGAAGTGACGGTGTGAACAGGAAAAGTCGTAGGCCTGCTGGTAGGTAGTCACGCTTCGTGGAAGTGACAGTGTGAGCAGGAAAAGTTGTAGGCCTGCTGAGATCGTTTCTTGATAATGATGATGCTGTGAGCAGGAAAAGTTGTAGGCCTGCTGAGATCGTTTCGTGATAACGATGGTGGTGTGAGCAGGAAAAGGTGTAGGCCTCGTGGTAGGTAGCCACGCTTCATAGCACTGACGGCCCTTCCTTCTAAACTGCACTGAGTCGCTCACCTGCAGCTCCCTCCCACACAGCGGTGCTTAACGTCCACAAAAACCACAACTGAGGCTTATTAGGTGCGGGGAGAAGGGGGTATGGAGGTGGGGCAAGAGGGAGATCGTATACCAATCGCTACATACACTGTCACCACCAGAATGACTCCTGCGTTAAGACGGGCAGCGATGAGAGCCATTTTAGTGTTTCATTAATTGTGAGGGACAAAGTCACAAGACAGTGTTCACAGACCACAACCTTTTTGAAGAGAAACGAGAGCCGAAGCGAAATCGAGCCGAGACCCATCTGCTCACCAGTTTAACGCCTTACCGCTGGGCCAAACCGGCTCACACAGCGGGAACCAGCAGCCAAGACCTATACAGCCAGCACCAACAAACAGTCTAGTCTTCCGCTTACCGCACTAAATCCGTTGAGCTGTGGAGGCCATGGATACTGCCACACAACTGACAATATTACCACCGCTGGAATAGTGTCTATGCCTTTAGGCATAGGAACAGACGTGCCAATATAGACCCCAGAGAGAGAGAGAGAGAGAAGAGAGAGAGAGAGAGAGAGAGAGAGAGAGAGAGAGTATGTGTGTGTGGGTGCGTGCGTGCGTGCGTGCGTGCGTGCGTGTGTGTGTCGTGTGTGTGTTGTGTGTGTGTGTGTGTGTGTGTGAGGGTGCGAGCGTGCGTGTGTGCATGCGTGCATGCTTGCGTGTGTGTGCGTGCGTATATGTGTGTGTGTACGTGCGTGCGTGCGTGCGCGTGCGTGTTTATGTGTGTGCCTTCGTGCGTGCGTTCGTGTGTGTGCGTGTCTGCGTGCACGTGCGTGCGTGCGTGCGTGCGTGCGTGTGTGTGTGTGTGTGTGTGTGTGTGTGTGCACCACAAAGTGTGTGAAGTCACGGGAACTTGCACCAGAGAACGTCGTGGCATTAGCCAGACAGTCACGTCTTGCTTGCATTATGGTGTGCTGGCTCCAGAAACTCTGGTGTGATGAGTATCGCTTCCATGGGTACCGACACACATCACTGAATTGGCTACATCCCAAGCACAAAGCGCTGGCACCAGAGGCACTAGCATCCATCATAAACTTGGCACCATGCAGACACTGTCTTGGCCTTGGTAGCGTGGGTGGGAGTTATTGGTGTAATTTGGGACTGTGAGTGTATACCCCCCCCCCTCCCCCTCCCCCCCACAACACCGCCTCCCAGTTTCCCACCACTCTAAGTTTCATGTTATTTATGTGATGTATGGATTTGCTGCTGAATGACATAGAGTGTTTGTATGTGTTCATTGTAGTATGTAGTTGTATAAAATGCGTTTATTATATATACTTTAGTTAGTATGCACCCGTCCCACCACCCTTTAATCTCCAGTGCTTATGGTAAGCGCATTTGGCTTATCTCATATGGAGCGCCAGAAGTACCCATTATTATTATTATTTATCAATAGTTTGTGACATCATGCTTAAAGTATAATTATATTTCGTGTACATCATACACTGTACAAAAGTGGAGTTGGGAGGTGGGGGTGGGGTGGAAGGAGGGAGCATTTGCTGGCCAGCAATGGGCCAGTACTAAAAGGTTTTGCTGTTCAGGCTTTGCTTTCGTGAGCCGGTTTGGCCTGGAGGTAAGGCGTTAGGCTGGTAGGCAGAAGGGCCTCGGCTCGATTTCTCTTCGGCTCTCCTTTCTCTTCAAAAAAGGTTGTGGTTTGTGGACACTGTCTTGTGACTTTGTCCCTCGCAGTTAATGAAACATTAAAATGACTCTCATCGTGCCCATCTTAATAAAGGGGTCATTTTGGTGGTGACAGCATAGTTCAGGAGCTGTGTGAGAGTCGAGGTGGCCGTCCTGGGCTGTCCGTCCTAACGAGCCTTTTGGTTTCCGTGGACGTAAAGCTATACTGAACCATGCTTCGGCATTGGTCTCAGCGTGTCCCTAATATGTCAACTGACATCTGAGGACATTAAGCTATACTACCTACCTACCGTGGTGACAGTGTAGCGATAGGTACATAATCTCCCTCTCCCTCTTCCCCCACCTCCATACCCCCTCCCACCCTTCTCCCCGTGCCTAATAAGCCTTGTGGATTCTGTGGACATTAAGCACCATGTTTACTTACTAGACGTGCTTTCCGCCCACAGAGATTCGCGACACATTCCACATGTTCGACAAGAACGGCGACGGGATGATCACCACGGAGGAACTGGGTCAAGTGATGATCTCCCTTGGTCAGCGCCCCACGCTGTCGGAACTGAAGTCTTTCATCAGGGCCGTGGACACGGATCGTGAGTGCTGTAGATAGATCTCTGTTTGGCACGAGACCAGTAAAGCCATGTTGATATAGGTCCATGAGTAAAGCCATGTTGATATAGGTCCATGAGTAAAGCCATGCGGACGCCATCAGAGTTCAGAGCTGTGTGAAAGTCGAGGTGGCCGTCCTGGGCTTTCCGTCCTAATGAGGCTTACGGATTCTGTGGACATAAAGCAACATTGAACCATGCTTAGGCATTGGTCGCAGTTTGTCCCTAATATGTCAACCGACATTCGAGGGGATGAAGCTCTACATCATCATCATCAGCAGCAGCTGCAGCAACCACGCGGATGTATTGTGAGAGTAGCTTGGTCAGGCCGGTACTATCTTCATACTTGCGGGAGAGTGGTGTGTTTCGGCTACTTTTGAACGTGTTTTATGCTACCTAATCTAATCCTGAATTAATCAGGAGAGTATTTTTCATGATCTGTATAGTGCACCGAGTTGGAGCAGACCCAAAACAGCTTTTAGTCACCCAGCTGCATAAAAGTTTTTTGTCAGAAATGTCAGCTTTGTGCCCAAAAGCTTAAGAAATGAGAAAACGACGAAGAACGACTGTTTCGTCATCTTTTTAACAAAAACAAAACAAAAACCACTTGAACCACTTTGGCAGAACACGCCAGAAATACTTGTTCATGTACTACTTTCATTTAAGCTTTTCGTTTCTTTGTTTGCTTTTGTGATCGCCCCGATATAACCGTAATGGTTGACTGGGCGTAAAGCATCAAGTTACTTATTTGGTTTTGTTTGTTTGTTTTGTTCTTGTTGTAAAGTTTTGTGTTGTTCAGTATGACACAAATTACTTCCTTTGCAGGCAGCGGATCAATCGACTTTGACGAGTTCGTGGACATCTTTGCCCGCAAAGTGACGATGGACCCCGAAGCGGAGCTGAAGGAAGTCTTCTGCGTGTTTGACAGCGACCATGACGGATTTATCTCCCCTACGGAACTCTTTGACGTTCTTTCCAAACTCGGTGAAAAAATTACTCGGGTAAGTGATACGTTTGCGATGATTAGTTCCACGTTCTAGATAATGATTCAGTCACCATGAGACTTGAAACAAGAATGGCTGCTAGCATTCTAGTTTTGTCCTAATAAACAGTTGGTTGAGTGTTGCTTTACGTCCACAGAAACCGTAGGCTTATTAGGGACGGGAGCCCAGGACGGCCACCTCGTCTTTCACACAGCTGCTGAGCTCTGCGTTCGCAGCTTGTTGAAGTGTTGCTTTACGTCCACAGAAACCATAAGGCTTATTAGGGACGGAAGCCCAGGACGGCCACCTCGACTTTCACACAGCTCCTGAGCTCTGAGGGCTAATAAGCAGCGTTCTTTTTAACCTTTTATGTGTTTGGATCGCGGATAAGCTGAGGAATGTAGAGGGGGAGGGGGGAGGGACTGACAAAGATCACCCATGTAGAATGTGAGTGTTGTCGGGCTGCAGCCACTTGTGTTTGTGTTGCAGCGCGAAGCAGAGGAGATGGTGAAAGAGGCGGACCTGAACAAGGATGGCAAAGTGGATTATGCTGGTAAATCGATCAGTTTATCTTACAAGTTGCGTTAGCAACCTGGTCTTGCTTTTTCCAGAATCGTTTTGTAAGGTGTTCGTTCGTGTATGTTGTATGCTCGTACCACCAGGAATGGGCATAAACCGTATAATTATATCCTTTTGCACCCGTACTGGCAAAATTTCAGGCAAAATGCTTAAATGAAAAAAAAAGAAAAAAGAAAAAAATTAACACTGAAAGCTGAAAGCTCTTGAACGAAGATGCTCCACTGACAATCATGCGTACGTATACGCGTACTTACGCATACACACACACACACACACACACACACACACACACACACACACACACACACACACACACACACACCACACACTGGCACACACACGTACACGAACGCACGCACGCATGCAAACACACACACACACACGCACGCACGCACGCACGCACGCACGCACGCACACACTGTCACGCGCGCACGGAAACACACACACGGGCGCACATTCTTGCGCGTAGAAACTATACATGACATAAATGTATGGAAAGGAAATTGTTTTCCTCTGGGTCCCAGGCCGCGTAGGAATTAGCGGCAATTCGGCAGCAGACTCCACTGTGTAAGGATGCCCTTGATGGCGACGGCTCGGACAAATACACCCCTGTTCCCGATTTGAAACCTGCTTTGAACTATTACATCACCGAGCTCTGGCAAAATGAGTGGGGATAGCTATTCCCCACAAAGATCTGCCCATGAACAAGCAATTTCCTTTCGTCCTGTCGTTCCATCAGGAGAGAAGAGACCGTTTTGTTCCGACTACTTGTAATAATGATAACGATCTAAAGAGAAAATTCTTTGATAGAGAGGGGGGGGGGGGGGGGGGGGGGGGGGGGAGAGAAGAAGAAGCTCTGAGCGCTTTACAAAGAACATGACGGGAGGCGGGAACGAGGGTTAATGTGTATATTGGCCATTCACACACATGAAAGGAGAAGAGCCACCCTTTCATATTCCGTGCAACGAGTTGCTTTCTGTGGCACGCGTTTTATTACACTGTTCAGATTTAATTGATGTTAGAGAGAAATATTATATTTTCAAGCAAACTCTTAGCATGTGTTGCTCAGAAACATTCCTCTTGGCTCCACTTCCGATTTTCTCAACAACAAAAACAAAAAGAAAAGAAGAAAAAATGTTTTCAACAAATTAAAACAGATTAAATTACGAGAAAAGTAACTTTGTTGTTGTTGACGTGATTGGATTGTTGGACTTAGATTTGTTTTAAATCGATTTTTACAAAGACACTGTGGTGTTTGAAGTGGATATAATTATGTTTCGCCGTGATATGACCTGTAAGGTTGGCAGAGCGTTAAAACCACTTAGGCCTATACTTACTTACTTATTCCTGTCGTTCAGTTTTGTGACGGTACTTTTTGTTGTGTGTGCAGAATTCCGGGCGATACTGTCCTCCAAATGAACTCGAGATGACAAGCACGTCCTGATGTTCCCTTGGTGCCACGTATGCAGTCAAATTAATTATTTGTCAAAAGAGTAAATAGGCGATCAACACCCAAGATTGCCTCACAAATATATTCGTTTTATTACGGCCATTTGTTCATTCATTCATTCATTCGTGCATGAAATTTGGTGGAACTTTATCTGTATGCAGCATTGTTATCATGCACTAATTAAGAACTCTCTTTGTCTATGTGTCGCTGCCTCTTTTTCTGTCTTCTGTCTGTCTCTGTCTCTGTCTCCTCCTCTCTCTCTCTCTCTCTCTCTCTCTCTCTCTCTCTCTCTCTCTCTCTCTGATGCAGTTCAGACTTTCATTTCTCTCTCTTTTGGATCGGTTTGATTTTATTTTGGGAAAGAACCCAGAGGGTAATTGTATCTGGCGCGCATATGGAGTAATGCTTTGCCTTTTCTAACGTTTTATGGTGATGATAAGATACAGACATTCTCGCGCATAGGAAAAGAGGTAATCCATAAAACAAGTGTTGGTCAAGTAGATTAAAAGTGTGCACCAATTATCGCGGGTTCGAAACCCAACTTGGGCCTATCTCAATTGAGACGGTTGTGATTTATATAACTAGGTGCACTGTCTTGTACACAGGGTCTGTTTATCAACGAACGGCCAGGATCTGTCTTAAGACACTGTGGGTCGAATAACAATGGGCACTGTCTTGTAGACAGTCTGTTTACCAACAAACGGCCCGTCTCTTTTCAAACATCGTGAGTTGTATAATTACGGGCACTGCCTGGTAGACAGTCTGTTCACCAACAAACGGCCCATCGTTCTTGAAACATTGTGGGTACTGTCATCACAGTGAGTACTGTAACTGTGGATGCTGTTATCAAAGAACGGCCCATCTGAACATTTTGATTTATATAATTATGGACGCTGTCTTGTAGAGTGTCTGTTCCTCAAAGATCGGCCAATCTCTCTTCAAATAAAACACTGTGAGTTGTGTAATTATGGCCACTGTCCTCAAAGAACGGCCCATCTCTCCTCAAATCACCGCATCCACTGAAGAATCTCTTGTTTGCTCATATCACCATTTATTGTTTTTTTGTTTATAAAATTTGTTTGTTTTGTTGTTGTTTGTTTGTTTTGTTTTTGTTTTTGTTTGTTTTTGCACAAGACCGTTTCCTTGACAACATCAGCTCAAATTCCAGTTACACTTTGTACTGTTGAACTGATGTATTCGCTTTTTATTTGATGCAGCTCAGAACTGATTTTATTTAAAACTTGCTGTCTTTGTGAAAGTGACAGAGGGGAGAGAGAGCATTTTTATGTTCAGTACTTGAAATATCACTCTCGTTTGTGTGAATGATTGCATCCAGCCTTTTGCGTGCTCGGTGTGTGTGGTTAAAAAGTGCTACAACTTCAGTGGAGATTTCCTGTGCGAGCATTCGCCCAACAGTTTTTTTAAGTCATCTATTTATAGTTTATCCATATAAAAGTGTGTGCGTGCGTGCGTGCGTGCGTGCGTACATGCGAGCAAGCGTGCGTGTTTGCGTGCGTGCGTGTGTGTTGGTGTCTATGTGTGTCACTGCCGTGTGCCTGTTTTGTGTGTGTGTGTGTGTGTGTGTGTGTGTGTGTGTGTGTGTGTGTGTGTGTGTGTGTTCGTGCGTGCGTGCGTGCGTGCGTGCGTGCGTGCGTGTGTTGGTGTCTATGTGTGTCACTGCCGTGTCGCCCATTCAGTGTTTGTTGGATGGATCAACCACGCTGCTTGACCCTGTGTTCACAGCACGTTGATTAACTGCTCAGTCAACTGTTCATGCACTGTCCGATGCAACCCAAACAATGGACTTCTCGCCACCCTCTGATTGACAGATGAGCCTTAGCCAATCAGCGTCTGCATACAGACACACCTCCTTAGACATGTCAATGGACTGTCCAAGTACCATTGTAAACAAAGCACGTGCCTGTGGTGTTTTTCAAAGTAATTATTGTTGTTGATCTTTTTTTAAATCTTTTTTTATATATATTTTTTTTTATAGATATATAACGAAGGGTGCCTGCCAGAAAGCCGTATCTCATTTCTTGCACATTTTACAGGAGAGGATTTTAAACGTTTGCAGTGCTATATGTCATAAACTAAGAAAGGCACGGTTTTATAACTTCAGTACTTTAGCAAACATCTTCCCAACACTAGAACTGAAGAGCAAAAATAAGAAAAGAGGTTTCTGCAATATACTTTTATTCCATTTTATAATGCATACAGTATACTATACGGTGTTCTGCTATTCCCCAGAGCCAGCTAAAATCACGAAAGAGTTACTGCCAGAAGCCGTATCTCGTAATAAGGCTTTCTGCCAGTCACGAGGAAAGGTCCTGTTACTGAAGTCCAGTCCCTGGAAAAGCACGCATCGGGACATGCGAGGTTCTGGCGGCCGGAATGTCAGTCCGTGGCGCGCTAAATAGCCAAGCAAAACCGCGTAATTTGAGGTACTACTGTCTCGCCAGCTGAATTTCTTCCCAGTTGCAGTGAAACTGAGCTTCCGAAAGACCCGATCTCGATTGTAATTGGTCTGGGCTAGACAGGAAGTCTGCAGTGCACATTTATGCAGGCATTGGAAACCCTGTATCTGCTTTGTTGACTTTTTATTTTATTTTTTATTGCTGACAAAGTGCTGAGTTAAAAGTTATTCTGTTAGTGTAAGACTGTGTTGTACAATGCCGTTCTATTTCTGCACATGATTTTCAAATACACAATTTCAAACGTAAATCTTTAATTCCACAACACACACAGACACACACACACAGACACTGAGACAGACACTGACACACACACACACACACAGCTACGAACACATGCATGCACACACATATTTACTACGACATACCACACACGACACACAAGTATCTTTTTCACACATGCATTTCAATAGTATAGCAATGCATACATTGCTTTGAGATCGGAGGTGAAGCTGTGGGGCGAAGGGTGGAGGGTGGGGGAGTTGTGCGCGCACATGCTTAATAGATCGACATGCAGGTTAAAACCGAAAGACTATTGAAAGGGAACAATAATAGTTTATACCTTCTTTTTTGAAGATGACGTCTACAGGCTCTAATTAATCCACTGGATACATCAGAAATCAGTTTTAACAACTTCTCTGTGTTCACAAATGTCACAGTTTGAGTTGTTCATATGTAAATATTTTGTACTTATTAGTTTGTTTCACAATGAGCACATTTCCACTGTCATGTTGACTGTAAATTTGTGAACAGTCAGAACAGGTGACAGAATAATTTGTGTCTTGGTTGTAGTCACAATGTCATAACAAAAGCAGAAGCAAAACGGCTCATTCAGTTGGTATCATCGTCAGTTTCGTTTACGTCAGGCTCGGGTAACCTGTCTATGGCCGTGGTGGACACAGTGAGGCCCTTGTAGAATGGATGGTGCTCTACTGGGATTATCTCTGAAGCACAGAGAGAGAGAGCAGATCACGTTTTTTTTGCCTTCGTAATCCGCAGCTTGCTCGTGTACAGGCGTGGAATGGTCTTCAGAGTATCATGGCGTTTTCCTTTGGCTGATCTGCCAAGCAAACGCAAGACTTTGAATTCCTCTTCATCAAAGCTGTATTTGGAAAACATAATGCCTTCCTCTTCTTTGACGAATTTAATACACTGGATATCCAGCCACCGGACACGCTGGCCCTTACTGTCTTTCTTGGTGTTTTGGACACGGAATGATGCAACCTGTTTAAAATCCAGAATGTCCTTGTGTTTGAGAGGGATGACCAGGTAGGGGTTGTTCCTCCTGGCCATTCTCAGCACAATGTCCCAGCCACTCGGTGTGTAGATCGCTGTTCTTTTTAGCATTAGCAATTGCAGAGTGCATCGAGTCACATTCCATCTGGGTGTGCCCTGTCACGAAATATTTGTGCGTAATTGACTGAATATGTGTCATAGTGTTCACAGCATGCACGAACGATGTTGCCAAATATTGGTTCCGGTTCTGCCCAGCGCAACCATCAGAGTAGATGTTCACGTCATGAACAGAAGTAGGAAGGGAAGAGATGTACATGAATAGGCAAGTTGCAATTTCACAGGCACCTCTTTTCGCCTCAGTTTCATCCCAATTATAGCAAGTTCCTTTGCCACCAGACAGGGAGTATGTTGTGACGTTGTATACAGAGAGCTTGCGTTTATAATACAACTGCTTCACAAGGCCACATGGAGCCTGCATAACTGCCTGCATGTCAACCGTTATTATATGTCTGCTGTCATCTTTTTTTGCTTCTTATTTGTCGTTCTCTTTCTCGTCTCTTGCCCTGCCCCTTCTCTTAATGTGATGCTGAAAATACTCTTCCTCTGCCTCTGTCAGTGTGCCTTGTTTCTTGGTCGAGTGAACTGTGTACCGCACACACTGGTCCTTCTTTGGCACATGGAAGGACAAGTTATAGTTTTCATTAAACAGAGACCTATATTTATTTGCGGTCACACACTTCACTCCATCCATTTCAGGTTGTGTTTTATAGAGCTCGTACAGTTTTTTGATGTTCAAGTTTGATGCTAAATACTGCCGGCGTGTGTCTTTGCGAGTGTAATGACTTTCCACTACCGGGAAGGACATAATGTGCTGTTTTGCCCTTTCCACTGCAATTTCCAGTCTTGTTATGTGGTCTGTGTTTTCCACGCCTGTCACTGCCAGTGAACGAGCCATGTTGGCTGTTTCACAGTGCATGGTCGACATACGACTCGCCTACTGAAAGAGTGGACAGAAACATTTCTTTGTAGACCCTCTCCTTCTGTCCATCAATGTTGAAAGAAAACATCTGGTTTACCTTTCTCCTTTTGGGGACAAGCTTGTTTTCTCCGTCACTGACAGTTTTGGTACTCTTCTCTTGTACATTGCCACATTGCCACAAATGAAGTCTTTTTGTCTCGTATACCTTCAAGGAGTAAAATGACTGAAACAGCTCCTTTATCTTCTCCTTCGAAATTCTGCTGCACTCGATGCGACATTTTGTGCAATTAATTGGCACCACCATCTTGGAAGGTCTCATCTTCCCCGATTCGGAAATGTATTCCTTTCCTTTAAGTCGTAGCACCTTCCTGGAATTCTTTTTCCACTGATTTGGCATAGCCAATTTTCGTCGAAACAATTCCTTTCTGGGGGGCGTTTTAAAAGTCCCTTTTTCCTTGGCGTTTCCATATGTGGAGGGAATCTTGCAGGTGGAGTTGATGCTTCCTGTTCAGGACTAGCTTGTCTTGTCCCTGGTTGTCTTTTCTGATTCTGGAACTTGGATACCTGGTGTTTTGTTGCTGAAGGCAGCTACAGTGAAACGCTTTGGACTTAGCGGAAACACAGTTTCGTAATGTGGTGCTTCCAGTTCCAAGAGAGACAGAGTTATCGGTGTTATTTCACACTGACTTTCGTTGTTGATGTCTTGGGGATGCACAATGATGACAGGCCTGTAGAGATTGCTAGTGAATATTTTCACTGTTCTCCTCGACCAATCAGCCAGAGCTAATGGAAGTAGATCACCTGCATCATTACTCCATGTACCTGATGTACGAAGTTGCTCCACATTCAGAAAATATCTGAGATATCTGTCATTCTCATTGTCAGTATCTCCCGTCAAAAACTCGATGTAGGCTACAAAGTTACTGTTCCGGTAGTCACACAAGCGACTCCTGGGCACCAGCGCATCAATGTCGTCCAGATGGGCTGAAACTGATTTAAAAAGGCAGCTGCCATCCAATGCCTCGTCACACCTGCAATAGCCATTAGCAGATAAAATGTTGTCCAGTTTGCTTCGGTGTACTTCTAGCTCACGTTCAAGTCTCTTTGCTGTTTGAACACTAGTAGCTTTAGCAGTTTCTAGCTTTCTGTGGAAAGTCATATAGTTTCGCTTTCGACTCTTCCGGTGAGACAGATCAGTGGTTCGCCATCGTCTTCAGACGTTGATGGCTGTACGGTGTCCTCATGCCACTCAGGATCTGTTAAGTCACTAGCAATGGCAATCTCAGGACTGCTACAACTACCAAACAGGTCACTGACAGTGACAACCTCAGGACTGTTACAACTGCCAATCTGCTGTGACGCTTTGGCAGTGTTGACCAATTGTTCATCATCACAGAATAGTTCACCTCAGGCACGTTGATGTATGTGGGACCATCAGCTGTGACAAGAACAGGTCTGTCTGCACCAGTGCACTGGCACACAGCTTGAGCAACGATGTTGATGTGCGGTTCGTCATCTGTATCCCCCAATTCTCGTTCATTCTGTAGAATAATAATGCTTGGTTTATTGAAACAATTTCTTCAACGTTGTTTGACAAGTGTACAACACAGCAAGAAATGCTCGCCAGAGGTTTAAATTCCTATATGTAGATTCCTCTATGAAGCTTTTAAACAGTGTAGTTTAACACATTTTTTATGACCGAGTCTTTCATTTAACAACTTTCGCGAAAATTTGTAGTACACATGCACTGCTACTTCATAGTTGAACTCGTAGATAAATAGAATAAACATACGTTCCAGTCAATCTACAAAATGTACAATGAAACTGACCATCTTATGAAAAGAAACTTTATGATAAACACACACACACACACACACACACACACACACACACACACACACACACACCCCCCCCCCCCCCCACACACACACACACAACCACCACCACCAACAACAACAACCAAATGAACAGATTTTCCACTGAAAGGCTCCACCGGCTAACTTCGCATTACCGAGACTTGAACGTATGAAATACAAACGGCAACTGCAGCACATACTTTTATCACAGAAGCAAGGTGTAGACCAAGGAGAAGAGTCCCACGGACTAAAGTAACGGGACCCAAGTAACAGCCGGACAGGATGTTAGTGCGCATACCGCATCAGTCGGATAAACACTCCAGCATGTCCAGCAACAGACCGCATGGTTCTGGCAACCTGATCTGTTTCAGTTTGTCTGGAATACCCATTGCTGCAGCGCAGTATTTGAAGATGCGGTTTTTCTAGCATGACTCTTTCTAAAGTTTCTGACAATTTTGCACTTAACAATAAATAGCTTTCCGCACTTATCTCACGGTACGTGGTTCTGGTCGGACTTTGAGTAATCTGTTTCTGTGAAAAGTGCGATTGCCAATTTAACGTATTTCAAAATACGGCTTTTTGGCAGTCACTACACTAATGAGAAGACTCATCAGGGATTTCCAAAAAGTCGTATTTCTTAGTACGAGGTTTTGGATGTGTTAGTTTGCAAACAAAATGTAATACTTGCTTTCGTTTCTCATCAATAATTCTTTAAATGTTGATTATTTTTTTTACAAATTAATGATGTTAGCCTGAAAGACTGATTCAGAGAATCTTTCGGTGTAAAAAACGAAAAATGGCCCAAATGTCGAGATACGGCTTTCTGGCAGGCAACCCTCGATATTTTTTATATTGTGCTGTTCTCCACTCTTGAGCAGACACTGCGCTCGCATGTGATTCTACGTGAATAATAGCATTTTATAGCGCGTTTTTGAATATCCACCGAAGTGGTGTATTTACAGCGCTGGCATGGCTGGTGCCACGTGAAACTGCTGCCGTCTCGGCGCGTTCTGTGTACACCATACAGCCATGCACCATGTCACTTCATGCAAAGCCACATACGGAAGGTGCATGCGTGTTTTAGCTGTAACCTGCCACCTGCACTTTTGGCAAAATGACCGGGATCTTTTACGTGCTACTGTGGTAACACAAGGGTGGAACGGTTACCGAAATAAGAGTCAGCACAGAAAATTGACCCTGGAGGAAAACATTTTACCCCGCCGCAAGGACCCCGCCGCAAGGACTCGAACCCATCAGTGCATGCGTGTTTTAGCTGTAACCTGCCACCTGCACTTATGGCAAAATGACCGGGATCTTTTACGTGCTACTGAGGTAACACGGGGGTGGAACGGTTACCGAAATAAGAGTCAGCACAGAAAATTGACCCTGGAGGAAAACATTTTATCCCGCCGCTCCTGCAAGGACTCGAACCCGCGACCTTTCAATCACGAGTCAGGCACTCTAACCACTAAGCTATCCCCGCTCAAGCGGCTGGAGACAATGCGATTCGAAGCGTGACGTGAGTTCAAACAACGTTGTCTTGTTTACTGCTCCGCATGTCTAAGTAGGCGGAGCTGTATGCATGGTTAAAAGCGAGAGGTCCATTGTTGTGTGTTTCAGCGATAGCAGGAGGCCCTTTGTTAATTTTGACACAGGACGTCTGATAATTTTTACACTGGACGTCTGATGGGAGTCCCAATTAATTAATTGTTGTTGGAGATGGTATGTTTTTTTCGTTTTTTGTTTTTGTATTGCTCATAATTTTTAACGTGCAAGTTGATTAAAACAACTTTATCCAGAGAAACTATGCCGTCTTCTCTTCCCAGGTGTGTGTGTGTGTGTGTGTGTGTGTGTGTGTGTGTGTGTGTGTGTGTGTGTGTGTGTGTGTGTGTGTGTGTGTGTGTGTGCTTGTGTGTTGTGTGTGTGTGTGTGTGTGTATTTGCGCGCGCGCGTGTCTGTGTGTGTGCCTCTGTGTGTGTGTGTGTGTGGGGGGGGGGGGGGGGGACTAGCCTATGTCATGAAAATGCAAGACCAAGTGACATGCATCAGAAACAAAACAACAACAATAAGCATGTGCGGAGTGAAAACCTAGTAACTACACACACATACACACACACACCTAGGTCATTGAAATATAAACTGAAGAAAACCGTGGGGGAGGGAGGGGGGGGGGGGGGGGGGTTATTGAATATGCACTGATCTGACCCTTGATTTAATTAATGTCTGACCCATGACTCTATGACTGTCCCGGCAGCAATTTTAATATATTTCTAAGACCGTTTCAAACGCTGCTGTTGTGATCTCTCTCTCTCTCTCTAGTGTCTCTATCCTGGAGTTTTCGAGTTCTCTCTCTCTGTCTCAAAAAAGCGTGCCGTGGCAGTTCCTCCACATAGTACTGCAGTACCCGCCATCAGTTTTCACCCAGTCCATCTTCCTCTTGCTCTCTTGTCAGTCTTTGCCATTCTTCTGTCTGCCTGCCTCACGGCTCCTCCTCCCCCCCCCCCCCACCCCCACACACCTCCCTGCCTGCGGCCGCGGGTTTTTACCTCCCCCCTCCACCCCCACCCCACCCCCCATCAGTGCAGTCTATCGCTGCCACGTTGTCTGCAAAAAGAAAATTTGAGTCAAGCCGCAATATAAAACATACCTGTTTTCAGGTACTATATCAGATTCTCCAGTGCGGCCCTGTTGAAAAGCTGACGAAGAAGAAAGGCATTTCAGTCATATCCGCCTCATCGACTGAGATTTCTGTCGTCAAGCTCATATCAGTCGCAACAGCCGGGCCATGGGGGTCGTGATCGCAGATTAAGGAGACAGTGTAAATTCTCTATATCAGTGTATGCCAACATCAGTACAAAGGCTGTCATTCGAAGCTCTGTGTCTCAGTCTATGATGTGAAAAATCAGTTGGGGTGTGCCCCGTCAGTGTCCACCCTGGCCACCTCCCGCCCCCTCCCTCACCCCACCTTTAGCTCTTAGACAGTTTTTCTTTCCGGTCCCGGAATGGAGATGAAATCCATCGGCGGCACAGCTGAACTGCCGTGACTGACTGAAATAACTAACGAAAGAAAGAGGAGCCGGCAAAGGAAGGTTACTATTAGATAAAACTGTAGTAAACAGGTTGACGGGGGCCCAAAAGTCTGAACGTGTCAGAAACGTCATGTTTCAGTTGACAGCCGGGTCGCACTTACTGCCGTTCACCGAATGGCGATGTGCCATTCGGTGAACGGCAGTAGGTGCTACCCGGCTGCCAACTGGAAACCGAAATGGGCCAACTGAAGTTTTCCGCCGGCCCTGTAGTTTCACACTGCTTTGCAGAACTTACAGATGTATCTCTTCCCCCAGTGACGGATTCTTTACATTTAACACTCGCCGTAAAATTGACCGTAAGGTAAAGGTCGTATCATTGCAAAATCCAGTTTTTCAGTTGCAAGGTAGGTCATATTTACTTATATATATATATATATATATATATATATATATATATATATATATATATATATATATATATATATATATCAACTGTATTCACGCATGAGTGTCTGCTGCGTTCACAGGAGTTATCTCTGGTCACTGGTATGATGGGCATCAGTCACCATCATACCGGCCGTCATCAACCACCGTAATTTCCACAATAAGAAAACGAGGAATCTCTTTTTTTTTTCTTTTTTCTTTTTTTTAATGTCTTATTTGCACACGCATTCAGTCACACATTTCGCTGCAAATTCGCGGCTGACTGGTGCTGCTCTGACCGACATGTTCATCATAAGAAAGTCAAACCGCGCTACCGCCATAAGCAAGCACAGTCATCTCTCAATGCCAACCATAACAAAACGCATGATTAAACTCCCGAACTCGGTCAACCACCGAACATAATACACAATTTTACCTCCGCAGATTTCCAAGCCAAAGCCACGCTCAACGATGCCTGCTGTCAGCACTCTCGATAACCGGCAACACAGAAGAGTCAGCCCCGCCTCCGACGTTCCAAACGCATGGCCGGAATTTGATCTCTTCAAAAATCGGACTGGAGTGTGCACCCATAACGCTGTCTGGTGACATTTTGTCTTCTACTATATTGCGTTCCTTGACTATCCACCAGTCAGACGTAGCTTACCCCAGTCATTCGACAGTTTTACAGCCCGACTGCATTTCCAGCGCACTGTGGGTTGCACGTGAAGCACGATACCCACGTAAAATAATAAATAATTCTTATAAAGTGCTGTTCTCTAACCAGAGTTAAACTCACTGCACAGTACAAAACGACTTGTGACCAAAAAACAACAACATTAGCATACATTTCAACAAACAGAACCTTAAACACGATATTGCAGTCTACCATTGTCACCTAGCAAACATATATATATATATACACAAGTAACACCGACTTACCAAGCCTGCTTCATGCTCCACCTGCAACAACCGTCAGCAATACAAGAGGAGCAAGTCTCCAAACAGTTTACCGTTCTACACGACACAATTGACAAGTAAGTAAGCAAGTCAGTAAGTAACTTGGTGTTTTACACCCATTCAGCACACTTGACAAGGCTCCAAATAGTTCAACCTTGCCACTGTTCATATTCTCAGTTGATTTGAGCAGATTGTAATAGTGAGTGTTCACAGAATATAAATAGGTATCAAAAATGTGTATTTGGTTGGTTTTTATCGTTGTAACAGTGAATTAGATAAACTTGTAGTTAATATTCTGGAGACTTGTTTTGAACTGGTATGAACGTTTTGAATGTATGGTTCGTCCTGAGGTGACCCCACGCCGGCAGTTGATGGGATGTAAAATCCAAGAACTAAGTGTATGATCCAAGTGAAGAAATAGTGTCAGCATACTATGCTCCTATATAACCACTTTTTGCTGATCCAAGTGTAGAAATGTTGTCGTGCATGTTTATTATTGACTGGTTTGACTTGTTTGGTTGCGTTTTACTGTCGACTGTGTCAAAACTATACGTGTTGTGCCTTTCGCAGCTGACCATAGACATTATACATAGGCATTTGGTATTTAAAAAAAAACAAAAACAATAAAAGCCTAAATTTAAGTTTCTTTAAGAAATGAGAAGTTTTTAGTCTTTTTACCTATCGGGTTAAAGTTCACTCGTGGTCAGTCCTTTCCTGGGGAACATACATAATTATTTATACCACAAAGACAGGGGAGACAGAAAAGACCTAAGAGAAACAGCAGTCATTCTATTGATGTAAACTACTGTCTAAAGTTAGTAGACTGGTAATCGTGCGGTTCGTGGAGAACCTGTCTCAGTCGATGGGGTCCGTTGCACTGCTGACAGGGCCGAGTTATGGGGGGGGGGGGGGGGGGAGGGGGAGAGGGGGGGCCGCTGGTCACCCCCGTCTGCTCCGGGGCCAAACTCCAAGCACTGGTTTACGACATCCTTCCTTCAACCACTGCCGTATTTAGTTACGCCATAGGTCCAGAAAACTGTCAGCTAACGAGCATTTTTTTGTTGGTGCTCAAACAGTAGTATGTTTGTTACAAACAACTCAAATAAAAGAATGCGTGTCATTTATAGCCGCCAACAAAGTTTACACCAGCACAAATAAAGCCACAATCGTTTGAATCGAGACGGAATTACTCTTTTTTTTCTTCTTTTTTTTACCCGGGGTGGATGCGTGCGTGCTTTGGCGCTAGGTTGCTTCTTTATGTGTTTAGATTTTATTTTAATGTTTTGCTTTACTGACTATGAGTGAGAGTAGACCATACAGGATTTTTAAACGGCATTGAGCTGTACAATATTCTTAAAATTCTTGATTTGAGGTGGGTGAATCTTCAGTTGTCTTCCAGTTTTAATTTTTGTTGAGAATCTCATTGCAGCTAGAAAGTGTTTTTTTTTGCAAAAGAAATTCAGGACAAAATTAGTTTCAGTAAAACAGTGTCTTGCGGACATTTATTTACACCAACCAGGCAGCAGCAGAAACTAAGTGGCCACCTTGCTTCTGCAGGGACACTGGGGGAAAGAGGATGCAGCATTGAGTGTTGCTTTATGTCCACAGAAACCGTAGGCTTATTAGGGACGTGAGCCCAGGACGGCCACCTCGACTTTCACACAGCTCCTGAGCTCTGAGTCAGGACGTGGCGGGCCCAGTACGCAAGTTTTAACACTTCGGATAATTAGGACCATAAATGTGTCGTTTTACTATGTTTGAGAGCTGTCAATATGAGTAGGGGGGGAGCGGAAAAATGAGGGTATGTGGCTGAATCTTCAGCAAAACAATCTTCAGGAAAAACGTCATACTTGTGTCTTCCAGTTTTAATTTTTGTTATTTTAATGCATCATTTTACTATGTTTGAAAGTGGTCGATACTTGGAAAAAAAAAATGAAAAAAAATGAGAGTAGGTGGTTCAAACTTCAGCAAAGAAATCTTCAGGAAAAAAGTCATCCTTGTGTCTTCCAGGTTTTTGTTGATCGAGTGTTTGTTCCTCTTTGATTGAGAATGTCTTTGCAGCTAGAAAGGGTTTAGTAAGCAGGCATCATTTAAGATTTTATTTTATTTTAATGTTGTCATTTTACTGGCTATATGTGAGAGTAGACTATGTCAAATGAGAAAACAAAAGAGGGGGGTGGGGGGAAGCTTCTTAAAAAGTCTAAGTAGAGAAAAAGATTTTTTGTCCTTGTCCATAATAGTCCCTACGGTCTCTGTGGACGTAAAGCAACACTGAATCTATTTTGTCAGCCTCACCAGCAGTTGTTCGCTTATTCCTAGGTTTGTAGTTTGTTTATATATATATATATATATTGGATATTTATCCGTCTTGCTTGAACGCTTCTTTTTGGCGTTTGTGTGTGCGTGTTTGTTTGGGGGTCTTGTCATTGAGTTGATTATTGTTGTTGTTGACAGTTGACGTCAAATCGATGGTCCTTAAATCTGCTGTAGCTGGGGTTGTCTTCTATGCTTCACTAATAGCCCCGCTCCCCCCCCCCCCCCCCCCCCAATAAAAAAATAAAATAATAATAACCCAAAACAAATCATTCTATTCCAGAAATCATCACGGCCGAAGGCTGATCCTTTTTGTCCTTTAACATTTCTTGTGATTTTGCTTGGTTTGTAGTTAGAATAGACCTAGGACAATGTACTCACCACTCAACGAAAAACAAGGAAACAGAAATAGGCTACACGGTAGGAGCGCTTTCAACAAATTGTCTTCTTAATTTTCAACATTTGTTGCATCAGCTCTTTCTTGTCTATCTCTTCCTTCCTTCTTCTTTTGTTGTCTGTCAGTCGTCTTGCACCTGAATCTCCCTGTTTTTCGTCATTGGCAAGTACATTCTCCTAGATCTATTCTACTTGGAGTACATTCTTCTAGATCTATTCTACTTGGAGTACATTCTCCTAGATCTATTTTGTCAGTCTCACCAGCAGTTGTTCGCTTATTCCTAGGTTTGTAGTTGTTTGTATACCGTATAGTTTTCTTTAGTCTGTTGTGCCTTTCCAAGTGCCGTTAGCACATTCTGTGAATGTGGATTGTTCTGGTGTGCACGCTTTAGAAAGTGACATTCCCGTCAGTCACAATAAACATTCAGATAGGCAGTTGTGCCATTTTGCTTTACTGTTCTGGACATATACTATAGTGACATCTATATTTCACAACAAATATTCAGATAGGCAGTTGTGACATTTCGCTGAACCATGAATTGTGTTAGACACTAACAAGGAATATTCAGATAGGCAGTTGTGACATTTCGTTGAACCATGAACTGTGTTAGACACTAACAAGGAATATTCAGATAGGCAGTTGTGACATTTCGCTGAACCATGAACTGTGTTAGACACTAACAAGGAATTTTCAGATAGGCAGTTGTGACATTTCGTTGAACCATGAACTGTGTTAGACACTAACAAGAACTATTCAGATAGCAGTTGTGACATTTCGCTGAACCATGAACTGTGTTAGACACTAACAAGGAATAT
>JABMCL010000181.1:115000-137500 GCA_018857735.1 Alviniconcha marisindica | reverse complement strand
TAGTATATCAAAGGCCGTGCAGTGCTCAGCACGTTGACCAAGAGGGGGGTGAACATGGCTTGGGGGGTGGGGGGTGGGGACAAAGGCCGTGCAGTGCTCAGCACGTTGACCAGAGGGGGGTGAACATGGCTGTGGGGGGGTGGGGGGGGGATGGACAAAGGCCGTGCAGTGCTCAGCACGTTGACCAAGAGGGGGGGTGAACATGGCGGGGGGGGGGGGGGGGGGGGACAAAGGCCGTGCAGTGCTCAGCACGTTGACCAAGAGGGGGGTGAACATGGCGGGGGGTGGGGGGTGGGGGGTGGACAAAGGCCGTGCAGTGCTCAGCACGTTGACCAAGAGGGGGGTGAACATGGCGGGGGGTGGCGGAGTGGGGACAAAGGCCGTGCAGTGCTCAGCACGTTGACCAGGAGGGGGCAGTAAGTGTGTAAGCACACAGAGAACGGAAGTTACAGCAGGCCGTCTTCCTCCCATAACCGCTCACAGTGATGACGCGAGAACAAACGAAGCCCAAATCGCTCGATCTGAGACGGAACAAATCGTTCATTTGTTTGTTACAATACAATACAGCTTTATTGTCTCTGTGTAGAGAATTTGCTTTCTGGCTCGTCATTTACATAAAAACATTCAACACAGTTAACAATAAAACATCAACAACTCAATGAAACACAGAGCTAAAAACCGCTCAAATACAAGGAAAATACTTAACAATAACAATGTACACACACACACACACACACACACACACACACACACACACACACACACACACACACATACACACACACACACACGCACGCACGCACGCACGCACGCACCTGTTTCTTACGGAGGGTGCCGACAGCTTGAGACTGTGAGTTTGTGTAGACCACAGAATAGCACTCTACAAACCTTATCTATTATTATCAAATTATTATTATAGAGGTGATTTGGGTGTAAAGCATCAAGTTACTTATTAACTTTGATAGACAAATGCGCGGAGATGAGTCCCCCTTCAATGGCTGATGCAGTGTGTCAGAGGTGTAACCAGTCACTGCAGAGCTTGGAGGACGGGTGCTGATGCAGTGTGTCAGAGGTGTAACCAGTCACTGCAGAGCTTGGAGGACGGGTGCTGATGCAGTGTGTCAGAGGTGTAACCAGTCACTGCAGAATTCGGAGGACGGGTGCTGATGCAGTGTGTCAGAGGTGTAACCAGTCACTGCAGAGTTTAGAGGACGGGTGCTGATGCAGTGTGTCAGAGGTGTAACCAGTCACTGCAGAGCTTGAAGGACGGGTGCTGATGCAGTGTGTGAGAAGTGTAACCAGTCACTGCAGAGTTTAGAGGACGGGCGCTGATGCAGTGTGTCAGAGGTGTAACCAGTCACTGTAGAGCTTGGAGGACGGGCGCCGATGCAGTGTGTCAGAGGTGTAACCAGTCACTGCAGAGCTTGAAGGACGGGTGCTGATGCAGTGTGTCAGAGGTGTAACCAGTCACTGCAGAGCTTGGAGGACGGGCGCCGATGCAGTGTGTCAGAGGTGTAACCAGTCACTGCAGAGCTTGGAGGACGGGCGCCGATGCAGTGTGTCAGAGGTGTAACCAGTCACTGCAGAGCTTGGAGGACGGGCGCCGATGCAGTGTGTCAGATGTGTAACCAGTCACTGCAGAGCTTGAAGGACGGGTGCTGATGCAGTGTGTCAGATGTGTAACCAGTCACTGCAGAGCTTGGAGGACGGGCGCCGATGCAGTGTGTCAGATGTGTAACCAGTCACTGCAGAGCTTGAAGGACGGGTGCTGATGCAGTGTGTTAGATGTGTAACCAGTCACTGCAGAGCTTGAAGTACGGGTGCTGATGCAGTGTGTCAGATGTGTAACCAGTCACTGCAGAGCTTGGAGGACGGGCGCCGATGCAGTGTGTCACTGCAGAGGTTTGCAGTGTGTTGGGGGGGTAACCTGTCACTGCAGAGCTTGGAAGACGGGTGCCGGAAAGCGAGGCTTGCAGTGTGTCAGAGGCATAACCAGTCACTGCAGAGTTTGGAGGACGGGTGCCGGAAAGCGAGGCTTGCAGTGACAGTGGCTGCCATAGCTGGGCCGGAGGGAGGGACAAAGTCCGTGCAGTGCTCAGCACGTTGACCAAGAGGGGGGTGAACGTGGCGCGGAGGGGGGGGGGGGGCAAAGGCCGTGCAGTGCTCAGCACGTTGACCAAGAGGGGGGTGCACGTGGCTGGGGGGAGGGGGCAGGGGGGGAGGCACAAAGGCAGTGTAGTACTCAGCACGTTAACCAAGAGGGGGAAGCACGTGGTTGGGGGGGGGGGGAATGGGGGGGGGGGGGGGGGGGGGAGGCCGTACGCACGTTCTCAGCGTGCCGCCACTAGCCCCCGGCTAGTGCCTGCATAGTGTCTTCCGGTCTGCTGCACGTGAAAACCGGACTCACTGTCCAGTCGCCGGGACTGGCGAGGACACCAAGAATGTCGCAGGACCCGCTTCCATACTGGCAATGACTGTAACCTGTGTCTTTCTGAAACCTTTTGATGGTGCTTTCATACTGGCAATGACTGTAACTTGTATCTTTCTGAAACCTTTCGATGGTGTCTACCTGTTGAACGAACGTCTTTTGAGAACGTTAGTTTCTGTAATCTATCTCCAAGACTGCTCTGCAAAGGACGCCGTGCCAGCTGTGCAAAGTCTTCCTCCACGGAAAGCAATCAGCAAACGAAGCGACGAACAGAGGGACGAACAGAGTGACGAGCAAAGGGACGAGAAAACGGACAAACAGGCCGGGACGTACAAAGGGACGAACAGAGGGACGAACAAAGGGACGAACAAAGGGACGAGCAAAAGGACGAACAAAGGGAAAAACAAAGGGACGAGCAAAGGGACGAACAAAGGGACGAACAGAGGGACGAACAAAGGGATGAACAGAGGGACGAACAAAGGGACAAGCAATGGGACGAAGAAAGGGACGAGATGAACAGAGAGACGACGAAAGGGACGAGACGAAGAAAGGGACGAACAAAGGGACGAGCAAAGAGACGAACAAAGGGACGATCAAGGAGACGAGAGGAAGAAAGGGACGAACAAAGAGACGAGACGAACAAAAGACGAGCAAAGGGACTCTAGGAAGACGCTGCAAGAAGACAACAAACAGCACGGTAATTCTCACCCGGCACGCGAGTAAATAGGGCCTTGCAAGGTACATCAACTCCACCAAAGGCACAAGAAGAGCAGCTCCCCCCCCCCCCCCCCCCCCCACCCCACACCCCCGCACTCCCTTTCCCCCACTGTGTTCACAATTTGCCGAGGGAGGGCGAGTCCATAAACCACTTCATTGATTAGAGCTGCTTTTGCTTCTGTTGGTTAACGTTGCTCTACAGCGCTGGGCCTCGCCACGAAAGCCGATTTCCCCATTAGGGCTATTAGCACACAGTAAAAAGTGTAGACATAATTATACATAAATTTTAATGTACATATAACATACTGCTCCTTCGATCTGCTCCGACTTATTTTCGTCTTCACCATCACCGTTGCAGATTTTTGAAATACAATTTTTGTTGTCATCAGTATCATTGCTGTTTCAGCGATGCCTCTCATTACACTGGCCTTTCTAGTGTCAAAAAACAGCAGCAACAACAACAACAACAACAAAGAAGAAAAAGAAAAAAATTAAAAAAGAAAAAAAGGGCGAATTTATGTTGACAAAGTTTAAGCTTATTTGCGTCGTGAATATTAGCATCATGGTCTTTGCAGATGTTATTGTTGCTGTTGCTACTATGCCCATCTCACTATATTAGCCATTCTGGGTGTTAAAACAACAATATTAACATAAAACAACAACCAACACACACATACACACACGCGCGCATACACACACACACACACACACACACGCACGCACGCACGCACGCACGCACGCACGCACGCACGCACGCACGCACGCACGCACGCACACACACACACACACACACACACACACACACACACACACAACTGAACTGTTTGACTACGTTTGAAACCCTTAGAGTCGTCATTTGCATCAGCATCATGGTCGTTGTAGTTGTTGTTGTCCTTGCTGCTGACGTAGCTGCTGTCTCTCATTACACCAGCCATGCTGGGTAGAGAGCGAAAGAAACAAAACAAAAAGAACATACCAACCAACAAACAAGCAACAAAACAAAAATAACACACCAACCAACAAACAAAACAAAAATAGCACACCAACAAACAAACAAACAAGAACAACAACAAACCAAGCAAAACAAAGACCATGTTGCAGATAACGACACCATGGCAGGCCATCGCTAGGAAGGTAATTACTCGGATACTAACCATCAGAAACGATAAATACCACCAGCATGTTAACGATCGCTACAAACGTCAACGTCAAAGACGTCAACGAGTTCATATTCTCATTTGTACCAAACTGGCATCTGCCCTGGCTATTGCCGGCAAAACACCATTAACTCAGCATCTAGCTGACAGAAAAGCGGAATGATGCTTGTGTTGTTATTTAAAGAAGGAGAGTGAGGTAGGGAACTCGGTACTGACTGTGGTAGTTTGCGACTCAATCGTGAGAACGCATAACAAGAAGCCAATTACTGGGACAAAGGTTCTCCGGACGCCTTTGTCGAAAATAAAGCATGCCCCCAAACGCCCTCACACACACACACACAGGTTGTTCGGACGCCTTTGTCGAAAATAAAGCACCCACTCCCCCTCAACCGCCCTCACACACACACACACACACACACACACACACACGCTTAGACACTGACACAAACAGACACCACCACCACCACCACCACCCCACCCCCACTCCCCCCCTCCGCCCCAAACATTTGCATACTGAGTGACAATCATGCAGTACCATTTTTTATTTTTTATTTTTACCATACAAAGACAGGAACAGATGGAAAGGGGAAAGGAAGCCTCATGAATCCCAGGGCCTGGTACCCAATTCTGGACCTGCGGCATTGCAGCAGGTCGGCGAGACAGTGCACACGGACAACTATCATAGGCGGGATCTGCCACAAGTATAATTTTTGTCGCGACAAAAGTTTTGTCAATTTGTCGCGACAAAAGTATGCCTGTCGCGACACAACTTTTGTCGAGACAAAATTATGTTTGTGGCGACAAAAGTATTGTCTCGACAAGCATACATTTGTCACGACAAAAGACTTGTTTTGTCGCGACAAACACGTGCTTGTCGCGACAAAAGTATGCTTTGATCGACAAAACTTTTGTCGAGACAAAATTATGTTTTTCGCGACAAATATTTGTCGTTACAAAAGTTTTGTCGCGACAAACAATTTTTTCGCAATAAAACTTTTGTCACGACAAACATACTTTTGTTACGACAAAAGACGTGTTTTGTCGCGACAGACACATGTCGCGACAAAAATGATACTTGTGGCAGCTCCCACCACTGACAGACAGCACCGATTCCAACGCACAGAAGCTGGCGCTGCCGGTTTGTTGTGTGTCGGTATGGACATTATCTTCCCTTGAATGCACACCGAACTTAAACTGACATAACAGGAAGGAAATGTGTTTTTCACGCCAAGTCGACTATTTCAGGAACATACAATTAGTTGGAAGTAGAACATGCCGATTGACAAGCAGGCTACTTTCAGATTACTGTGTCCGCTGTGACCTTGAAATATGGTCGCGGTTACTTTAAGCGGCATGAAAGCGTAACACGCAATACTAACATCATGTGCAGTTTGAAATAGGTTATATTTACTGTGTCGAAGACAGTTCCAAATTAAGGCTAAGCGTACACATACACATACACGTACACACACGCGCGCGCGCGCGCGCGTACACACACACACACACACAGCGCTTTTTAAAACTTTATTCAGTCAACTCGCCTGTTTTTTGAAAGTGAACACCTCGACAGCGCTTTTTAAAACAGTTCTGAAATCCTCGAAACTGGTCGGCTCATTATAGTTTCGACCAAATTCGCGTCAGGTTGATCGGTCAATAAGCAACACTTCAGGAGTTCGGGCAGGATGGGGCATCCCGGACAGAAATAAATAAATGAGAGGGATTTAGCCGATGTGGGACCGGAGTGTAGAGAGGGCAGCGCTTCGGGCGGAGGTTCAGCGATAGGCTGGAGACCCTCATGAATGTTGATGGAAAATTGGCCAGTCCAGGCTTCGCTCACTTCACTCCAGTCAAGAACGTAGTCTTAGCGCAATGGAAAGCACATATGCGCTACCATGTGTGAGACGTTGTCCATTGTCAAGGTGGACGTAGTTTCCATTGTCCACAAAGAAGCACGTCCTAAAAAATCTGTCAAACTCTTTATTTCGAATCAACACACAAGGGGTTAATTAGCACTCGAAATACGTAACACATATATAACAACAGACCTGACTGATTCTGTTGATTGTTGGGTGTTGATTCTGCACGAGCGCCCTCGGCCTCGTTCTCTTTTAGATTTCTGCTTATTTCGAGCTCAAACGCATTAGTTAATCCGCAGACTTCTCGCTGAATACACAGCCCAAACTCCAACTTGTTACTTCCTGCATCCTCTCGCGGTTTCACTACTGCAACTGTCTCCTTATGGGTATAACCAATGCTGTCGTCCAACTTGTCCCGAAAATTCTAAACTCTGCTGCAAGACTCGTTCTCTTGGCACCCCGTCACCACCACTCTACAGCTCTCCTGGAAAACTGCACTGGTTTCCCATTTCAGAGCGCATTAAGTACAAAGTCGCTTGCACGTGTTTTAGTGCTATAAGACGTTCTGGTCCTGCTCACCTCTCTGAACTGTCACACGTTTACACTCCGTCGTGTACACTGCATTGTTCTGCTGACATCCGCATGCTGAAAATCCAACAGTACAAACGCAAGATTCATGGCTTTGGCACTTTTCTCTTATTTTGGACCCACTTTTGAATTCACTCCCACAAGACCTTAGGCACTTTTCAACTCGACTTCCAATTATCTTTTAAAACCAAACTGAAAACATTTCCTTTTGTCACAGTACTTCCGTCACAACTACTACAGCTCTCTCTCTCTCTCTCTGTCTCTCTGTGGTGTGTGTGTGTGTGTGTATTTGCATTCACTGCGTTTACTTCATGATTTTCCTCCCTGCACATTGTATCAATAAGACTATGCTTCACAGAATACTGTCTTTAAATTAATGTGTATTATGTGCAGTCGACGTGTGTATTATAACTATACATTATTATTTTTATTTTCAAGCTAAACGTCCATTGCCAGGCTCGTCGTTGTTCCCTTTGTCTAATTAGTCGTTGTTTCCATTGTTAAGCTGGACGTTGTTTTCGTTGATAAACTGCTCGATGTTTGTTTTGCCAAACTGGGCATTGTTCCATTGTCAAACTGGGCGCTGTTTCATTTTCCAACTGGGCATTGTTTCATTGTCAAACTGGGCGTTATTTCACCGCCAAACTGGGCGTAGTTTCATTGTCAAATAATAATAATAATGTACATTTATGATGCGCTCATCAACACCCTGAGCGCTCACATGATACATAGTAACCTAAATATGATATTCTATACACATGTAGAGCATAGTCCTATGAAAATAATTTACATGAAGTATTATTTAAAAAAAAAAAAAAACGCACTGCAAACACACACACACACCACACACACACACACACACACACACAACACACACACACACATACTGACTGTAGCAGAAACTGGGTACTGATATTAGTTAGGATGGAAATACTGTGAGAAAAGGAATGTTTTCAGTTTGGCTTTGAAAGATGACAGGGTTGAGCAGTGTCTAAGGTCTTGTGGGAGTGAATTCCAAATGTGGGGTCCAAAGCAAGAGAATGTGCGAAAGCCATGAGTCTTGCGTTTGTATTGTTGGATTTCCAGCATGCGGGTGTCAGAAGAAGAGCGTAGTGTACGAGACGAAGTGTAGACATGCAGCAGTTCAGAGAGGTAAGCAGGACCAGAACCATTTATAGCACTGAAACACATACAAGTGACTTTATACTTAATACGTTCTGAAATGGGAAGCCAGTGCAGTTTTTCCAGGAGAGGTGTTGAGTGGTGGACGTTGTTTTCATTGTCAAACTTGGGGTTGTTTTCATTGTCCAACATTGTCAAATTGGACGTTGTTTTCATTGCCAGTGTCAAACTGGACGTTGTTTTCATTGTCAAACTGGGCGTTGTTTTCATTGTCAAACTGGAAGTTGTTTTATTGTCAAACTGGACGTTGTTTTCATTATCATAATGGACGTTGTTTTCATTGTCAAACTGGACGTTGTTTTATTGTCAAACTGGGCATTGTTTTCATTGTCAAACATTGTCAAACTGGACGTTGTTTTCTTTTTCAAACTGGAGGTTGTTTCTACTCTTAAGTATTGTGAAGATGGGCGATGTTTTTATTGTCAATTCGGTCGCTGTGTGATCTTGTTAGTAAAAGTGTCGTCATTTACAACATATCATTTTAAAAAAGAAGAAAAAGGTTTCGACCTAGGTGACATGCGACACGTTAAGCCAAAGGTCGGGTAGTTTTGTTGTTGTTTGTTTGCTTGTTTTGCCTTACGAGTACTCCCATTTTGTTTGCTCGTATTTCCTATCTAGGGTTCGAATCCACAGCCTGCCGATCTGCAGGAGACTAGAACTGCTGCCTGCGGATTTTGCCAAAGCTACGTGAGACGTCAGCGTCTGACGTTGTGTACGCTAGAGACGTTGACATATAATTTGCTCACTGACTGCCCGCGGTTTTCGCGTAAGGTGTGTGTGACGCCTTACGTGTCTTTTGTTGCATACGTTGGAGCTGTTGACATATCACTCCCTGATTGCCCCAAGATTTTCCCCACGTAACGTGTAACACCCTGAGTCAGTGCCAGAGCGTTCACAGCTCAGGGACCTCGGCAAACGACAGCTGTTGTCGCTTACTGACTGCCCGCGGTTTTAACCAGGCGATGACACAGTGACTGCATGCCGTGGCTTGCCTGTTTCCAGGACCAGCAACCACTCTATGTGGAGCAGAGCTGACACCGCATACTGACTGCCCGCCATTTTGCCAGCCTTTCTCTGGCCATGAATTAGGGTTCGCGAGAGTTGTTTTCCGATTGCCCGCGGTTTTGGCCCAAGTCACGTTTGAGGTCGACAATGGCTGCCAGAACTGGCACATCTCACAAGCCAGCAGCGCAATAGAGTTGTTGACAGTGCTGTTTGTTGACCACGGGGCTAGCTGTTGACGGGCCTGGTTGTGACAGGCCTGGCTGTTGACAGTGCTGGTTGTGACGAGCCTGGCTGTTGACAGTGCTGGTTGTGACAGGCCTGGCTGTTGACAGGGATAGTTGCTAATGGGGAAAGCTGTTGACAGGACTAGCTGTTGGCATGCTGTCCGTTGACAAGGAAAGTTGTTGACAGGGCTAGCTGTTGGCATGCTGTCCGTTGACAAAGAAAGCTGTTGACAGGGCTAGCTGTTGACATGATATCCATTGAGGAGGAAAGCTGCTGACAGGGCTAGCTGTTGACAGCTATCCGTTGACAAGGAAAGCTGTTGACAGGGCTAGCTGTTGACAGGGCTAGCTGTTGACAGGGCTAGCTGTTGGCATGCTGTTCGTTGACAAGGAAAGCTGTTGACAAGGCTAGCTGTTGGCATGCTATCCGTTGACAAGGAAAACTGTTGATAGGGCTAGCTGTTGTCATGCTATCCGTTGACAAGGAAAGCTGTTGACCGGTTTAGTTGTTGGCATGCTGTTCGTTGACAAGGAATGCTGTTGACAGGGCTAGCGGTTATCATGCTGTCCGTTGAGAAGGAAAGCTGTTGACAGGACTAGCTGTTGGCATGCTATCCGTTGACAAGGAAAACTTGACAGTGCTGGTTGTGACGGGCCTTGCTGCTGACGAGGTTAACTGTTGGCAGGGCTAGATCTTATTGATGGGGCTAACTGTTGTCAGGGCAAGCTGTTGTCAAGGCTAGCTGTTGACGAAGTTTATTATGACGGGCCTTACTGTAGACGGGGCTAGCTGTTGATGGGGCTATATGCTCGTCGAGCTAGCTGTTGACAGCGCAGGTTGTGACGAGTGGCTGTTGACAGCGCTGGTTGTGACGAGCGACTGTTGACAGCACTGGTTGTGACGAGCGACTGTTGACAGTACTGGTCGTGGCGAGTAGCTGTTGACAGGGCTAGCTGTTGACAGGGCTAGCTGGTTGTGACGAGCGACTGTTGACAGCGCTGGTTGTGACGAGCGACTGTTGACAGTAATGGTTGTGACAAGCGACTGTTGACAGTACTTGTTGTGACGAGCGACTGTTGACAGTACTGGTCGTGGCGAGTAGCTGTTGACAGGGCTAGCTGTTGACAGGGCTAGCTGGTTGTGACGAGCGATTGTTGACAGCGCTGGTTGTGACGAGCGACTGTTGACAGTACTGGTCGTGACGAGTAGCTGCTGACAGGGCTGTAGGCGTCGTTACAAAACACTGTCAAAGAAAGGGAAAAGTGCGGCCTTGAAGCAAGAAGGGGACCGAGAGAAGCCAATGGGCAACAATTGACAATCACATCGATCATCGCCATCACTACTGAACAGCTAAATAGCCAGCCTAAGACTGCAAGCCTCCACAAACATCCCCACACACGTTTACTACCTGTGAAGTCTGCAATCACATGTCACTAGGGACGACCTGAAAGGGATGGAGACGTATGGGCAGGGACTAGAGAGTGGGTGGAGAGAGAGAGAGAGAGGGTGGAGAAAGGGGAATGGGGATTGTGGGGGGAGGAGGGGGGGGGTACAAAGGGGTGGGAGGTGACAAGGGGAGGGGGGGGGAAGCTATTGATTGGCGAGCACACGCGGCAGACAGTCCTTCCGTCACGCCGACATTCCAACGCGCAGTCTCCGACGGGAGGACAACAGGTGGTCGACTGGGAACGTCTTTGTGGCTGGCCGCTATGGCACACCGCGAGTACCGGATGAGTTTGTTAGTGGCTTCATGCCGAACAGCAATGATGATGGTGGACACTAATTCTCCATTGCCTTGGCTTCACCAGCTGCAGCATTAGGCACCGTGCAGTAACGAAAAGACAAAAGTGTACGTTCGTAGGCCACACATAGACGGTCACTTCACTGTGTGAGTTGTGTCAGGGTTGGTTTTGTAGTCTTGTCGCTGGAGACATGTCGTCCAGTCCACCGTTGTGACTATGGCGAAGACCATGACATGCCGAAGCAAGGACAGGATCTGTTAGTCCCTGAATCCACTCAGCGGTGCCGGGCACGCCGAGTGCAGCCACACTTCTTTTTTTTTGGGGGGGGGGGGGGACTTTTTTTATTTAAATAGTTTTTAAGCATGTGGACATGTAAATACATGTATACACCAGGCATACACACAAATCCTAAATGAATATATGCAGACTATTAAATGGTGCACAAAAAAGAAGAAGAAGAAGAAGAGGAAGAAAGCCAAACAAACAGGAAAAAAAGTACGGGCAAAAATATATAAACAAAGCTACATGCATACATTCACAGCAAAACAGCAACAGCAAAAAAAGTATAAAACGAACCAAACCAACAACAACAAACAAAAGAACAAAACAAAAAACAGAAGAAGAAAAAACAGGCAAACTTTAGGTTCAGCATCAGGTTGTTGCTTACCAGCCACACTTCAGGTTCTGCATCACTTTGTTGCTTACCATCCACATTTCAGGTTCAGCATCAGGTTGTTGCTTACCAGCCACACTTTAGGTTCAGCATCAGGTTGTTGCTTACCAGCTACTCTTTAGGTTCAGCATCAGGTTGTTGCTTACCAGCTACTCTTTAGGTTCATCATCAGGTTGTTGCTTACCAGCCACACTTCAGGTTCTGCATCACTTTGTTGCTTACCATCCACATTTCAGGTTCAGCATCAGGTTGTTGCTTACCAGCCACACTTTAGGTTCAGCATCAGGTTGTTGCTTACCAGCTACTCTTTAGGTTCAGCATCAGGTTGTTGCTTACCAGCTACTCTTTAGGTTCATCATCAGGTTGTTGCTTACCAGCCACACTTTAAGTTCAGCATCAGGTTGTTGCTTACCAGCCACACTTCAGGTTCTGCATCACTTTGTTGCTTACCATCCACATTTCAGGTTCAGCATCAGGTTGTTGCTTACCAGCCACACTTTAGGTTCAGCGCCAGGTTGTTGCTTACCATCCATATTTCAGGTTCAGCATCAGGTTGTTGCTTACCAGCCACACTTCAGGTTCAGCAACAGGTTGTTGCTTACCAGCCACACTTCAGGTTCTGCATCACTTTGTTGCTTACCATCCACACTTCAGGTTCAGCAACAGGTTGTTGCTTACCAGCCACGCTTCAGGTTCAGCATCAGGTTGTTGCTTACCATCCATATTTCAGGTTCAGCATCAGGTTGTTGCTTACCAGCCACACTTCAGGTTCAGCAACAGGTTGTTGCTTACCAGCCACGCTTCAGGTTCAGCATCAGGTTGTTGCTTACCATCCATATTTCAGGTTCAGCATCAGGTTGTTGCTTACCATCCATATTTCAGGTTCAGCATCAGGTTGTTGCTTACCATCCATATTTCAGGTTCAGCATCAGGTTGTTGCTTACCAGCCACACTTCAGGTTCAGCATCAGGTTGTTGCTTACTAGCCACACTTCAGGTTCAGCATCATTTTGCTGCTTACTTGGTACGTAGCGTCAGTTCTTCTTGAATTTTGTGTGTGTGTGTGTGTGTGTGTGTGTGTGTGTGTGTGTGTGTGTGCTTGCGGGGAATACAATATTATGACTATATAATTTATTATTTTTGAGATATTAAAGGATACATTATTGTTGATCTTGTAAAGCCCGGAGTGCTCACCCGTGTCGGCGAGATACGAAATGACCGCTGTTATTATTATTATTATACCAGGTCATATCAAGATTAAAAACACAGCCTCCAACACAACTTAGCGAATGTTAGTTCACGCCAGCATCAGGCCACTGAACCTTGGCGTTAAACCAGCCGTGCAAGCAAGCAAGTCCAAAACAGCAGCCCAGCGTCTACAGATCGACAGTCATAGCCAAAATCCGTTTTTTACATTTCAAGAAATTTTTTTTTACAGCTAATGAAATATACGGCTGCACCCTCAACATCGCCTCGGATATTATCGTAAAATAGAATTAATGACGTCACAGTCTAGTCTTCTTCAGTCTCTGATCAGTATCAACTTCAGTCTCATCGCCGTCACCGACGTCGTTGTCGTTGCCCTGAAAAGCCAGCAGCAAACAAACAAACACCAACTAACTATCTTTATTCATGGATTAAAGAAAAATCCACATCATCGTCAACATCAGCAACAGCAGCAGCAGTATTAATAGTTCTTGGTCACCCCAGGAAAAACGATGCACGATTTCAGAATTCTTACACAGCAGTTCAAAACCCAAGTCACTAGACTACAAGTACACTTTTACAGCAGTTCAATGCACAAGTCACTAAACCACAAGTAAACCTTTACAGCAGTTCAAAAACACAGGCCACTAAACCACAAGTAAACTTTATAGCAGTTCAAAAACACAAGTCACTAAACCGCAAGTAAACTTTTACAGCAGTTCAAAAACACAAGTTACTAAACCACAAGTAAACTTTTACAGCAGTTCAAAAACACAGGTCACTAAACCACAAGTGAACTTTTACAGCGATTCAAAATCAAGCACAAGCCATTAAACCACAAGTAAACCTTTACAGGAGTTCAAACACACAAGTCACTAAACCACAAGTAAACTGGGTCTCAGCTCTGGACACAACACAGTCAGCAGCACCCGCAGCCAGGTGAAAACGGGCAATATGCAGGCACACCTCAACATCTAATTTCAACTAACTACGACTAACAGAGCGATGGAACCCCCAAACAATAAGCACTGGCAGACGAGAGCGTTTGTGACATCGCAAATACACATCCGATTGACCGTGACAATGCACAAGCTCACCTATTTTGAAGCCTATCTACCCGCGCGAAACACAACACGGGAACTTGTATCAGTGGGTTGCGACGACGAGCAGGGTGACGTAGTTCAGAGGCTGGGAGAGGACCTGGAAGAAAACAATGGTGAATGGGCCGGGGCAATAGAAAACACAACAACGAAGACATTCCTGACAGTGGGCGAAGCATGTGTGGCTATATTCTGACATACCACAGGCTTTAACAGGAGAACATTAAATTTTGTCAGCTCTGGGTTCTCAACAGAGGGGGCCTTAAATTCTGCGTCCGCAGTACCCCCATTGTGTGGCAATGAAGAGCCCATCGGCATGTGAAAATCCCGCTGAAAATGATGCATGTGTGAACAGACCTGATGCCGCAATAAGCAAATCAGCACCACTATCATCGCTGTCGCCGACGTCGCCACCGTCGCACAAGCACGGACAGTAAATGAACAAGCAAACCAAATTTTTTCTCCCCGCCTTGGATTTACTCTGCAAGCATTAGGTACAAGCAACAAACATTAGGTACAAGCAACAAGCATTAGGTACAAGCAACAAGCATTAGGTACAAGCAACAAACATTTGGTACAAGCAACAAGCAGTTGCTGATAACATCTGATTTATCCTTCCCTATGCCCTCCTACCCCCATTCTCTCTCCCTTCCCCTTCTCTACCCCTCCATCTCTTCTACCTTCTCTCTCCATACCCTCCCTCTCTTATTCCCCCCCCCCCCACCCTTCCCTCTCTCTCTCTCTCTCTCTCTCCATCTCTCCTTCTCTCTCTCTTCTTTATCTCCCCATCCCTCTCTTCTCTCTCCCTCTCTCCTCCCTCTCCCCTTCTCTCTCTCTCTCCACCTTCTTTCTCCCCCTGCCTCTCTTCTCCCCTCCCCTCTCCTTCCCCTCCCACTTTGCAACCTCAGCTTTTCTTTGGCAGCTTCGAAAACGAGTAGCAGTTTTGCATCGACAAAATCAAATACAGCGGCAAAACATATCTGCAAAAGATTTAGAATTACCGCGTTGACGCCACCGGCCACTTATTTTGCAGCTGCAAGTTTGCCACGCGTTTTTCGGAGCTGTAAAAACGGCAGTCAATTTCGTCGCTGTAATGTTTAATCGACACACAAGGGAGTTAATTTACGTTCAAAAGACGTCACGCAAATACAGCAACAAAGAGCTGACTCAGCCTACGGTAATGACTCTCACCTGCCATACGTGTAAGTACAAGGTACATAAACTCCAATAGAGGTACATACTCTGTAGTGTTGATACAGGCTGCAATGTTGATTTTGTTACTGTAAAAAGTCCTTCGGTTTCTGGAGTTGCAAAAGATAACTTATCATTGCAAAGTGCGCGCATCCAACTACACGTGTATATATAGAGCAACAGATAATGTTTACAGCCTTTCTGTGTTCTCAGCTACAAATGTATGTTTACGGCTACAAGTCTATATTTGCAACAATTCTATGCTTACAGCTACAAATGTGTTTACAGCTACAAGTCTATGTTTGTATCCGTTCTATGTTTACGGCTACAAATCTGTGTTTACATCTGTAAGTCTATGTTTGCAGCAATTCTATGGTTACAGCTATAAATCTGTGTTTCAAGCTACAGACCTGTGTTTGCAGCTAGTCTGTATTTACAGCTACAATTCTATGTTTACGGCTACAATTCTGCGTTTACAGCTACAAATTTGTGTTCGCTCCAGTGAACCCGCACTTTGCAGCGACGACCTTTGGCAGCTGCAATCGTTGGCTTGTGGCTGCGACCATTAAATACTCTTGCCCCTCACGCCCTGGGCTGTCATGATGCAGATATCGAGGTCCAGAGCTACCAAGGGTTCCTGCTTTTAGGCCTGGAGTTGCTCAGAATATAGCCTTGCATGCTACGCCCGCTGCCAGGAATTTTGCCTTTCTAATGTCTGCCTTCCCGATTCCTTCAATTTCATTTAATCCAAATTCCTTCCAGTCAGAAGCTGGCGTGCATCACATCAGTCAATCATAAACTGGCGTGCATCGCATCAGTCAATCATAAACTGGCGTGCACCGCATCAGTCAATCATAAACTGGCGTGCACCGCATCAGTCAATCATAAACTGGCGTGCATCGCATCAATCATAAACTGGCGTGCATCGCATCAGTCAATCATAAACTGGCGTGCACCGCATCAGTCAATCATAAACTGGCGTGAACCGCAGCAATTATAAACTGGCGAGCACCGCATCAGTCAATCATAAACTTGCGTGCATCGCATCCATCAATCATAAACTGGCGTGCATCGCATCCATCAATCATAAACTGGCATGCACTGCATCAGTCAATCATAAGATGGCATGCACTGCATCAGTCAATCATAAACTGGCGTGTACTGCATCAGTCAATCATAAACTGGCGTGCATCGCATCAATCAATCATAAACTGGCGTGCACCGCATCAATCAGTCATAAATTGGCCTGCATCACATCAATCAATCATAAACTGGCATGCATCGCGTCAGTGAATCAGAATCAGGCTTATTTGTTCTCCGACGAATTGTGTTTTGATCTCAGACCTCCTTTTGACCTCCTGTGGATTTTTTGTTTGCTTTGAAGTTCTGTTTGAAATCAGCTTACTGTGTTTCAGCTTGGTGTAACGTGCAGGGTTGAGTGGTTGTTACTGATAAACTAGCTTATTGTGTTTCTGCTTGGTGTATCCTACAGGGTTGAGTGGTCGTTACTGATCCCAGTTAAAAATTGTAAACTAACTTATTGTGTTTCTGCTTGGTACAACCTGCAGGGTTGAGTGGTTGTTACTGATCCTGGTTAAAAATGATAAACTAGCTTATTGTGTTTCTGCTTGGTACAACCTGCAGGGTTGAGTGGTTGTTACTGATCCTGGTTAAAAATAACAAAACTCCTCCTCAGCTTCCTGCTTCCTTTCCTGGCCCCAACATAACTATTATGGTTGATTGAGCGTTAAAAACCAATTATTTGTCCATGCTCCCATCCCTCGCCCCCATATAACCGCCGTGGTTGACTGGGCGTTACAACCAACTACCTATGTGTCTATGCTCCCTTCCCTCGCCCCATATAACCGCCATGGTTGAGTGGGCGTTAAAACCAACTACCTATGTGTGTGTACGTGTGTGTGTGTGTGTGTGTGTGTGTGTGTGTGTGTGTGTGTGTGTGTGTGTGTGTGTGTGTGTGTGTGTGTGTGTGTGTGTGTGTGTGTGTGTGTGTGTGTGTGTGTGTGTGTGTGTGTGTGTGTGTGTGTGTGTGTGTGTGTGGTGTGTGTGTGTGTGTGTGTGTGTATGTGTGTGTATTGTGTGTGTGTTGTGTGTGTGTGTGTGTGTGTGTGTGGTGTGTGTGTGTGTGTGTGTGTGTGTGTGTGTGTGTGTGTGTATGTGTATGTGTGTGTGTGTGTGTGTGTGATGATGAGAGAGAGAGAGAGAGAGAGAGAGAGAGAGAGAGAGAGAGAGAGAGAGAGAGAGAGAGTGTTTGTGTGTGTTGATGTGATAGGAGTACGCACCCGTTTATAATTTGTGATTTTATATTTGTATTATAGATTTTTGTGCAGCTTAACTTGTCTATGTTGTTGTAAACGTAAATGTTTTGGCGTTCCTTTACATGTTCTTAAATTAATGAGCCTTATATTAGTTAAGTTGAATTGCCCTGTGAGGGCTGATTAAAGTTTTTTGACTTGACTATGCTCCTTTTCCTCGCCCCATATAACGGTGATGGTTGGCCAGGCGTTAAAACCAAGTACCTATCTGTCTGTACTCCCTTCCCTCGCTCCCATACATCTATCTATGCTCCCTTCTCTGCCACCAAGCAAGTCCTCCTGGCGGGGACGGAAAACGGAAGTACGTAGAAGAGAAGGCGGCAGAGGTCTTGACGCGGAGCGCTTGTAACCCATCAGTTTAGCTTGGGATAGCGGCGACTTGCAGGCTGTTCTGTGCATGCGGTGTGGGAACAACGGTGGAAGCGAAGAAAAGGGACTTCGGGCACTCTCCGGCACCATTTACACAGCCTCGCGTACTCGTTTTCCACACCTTCACGTCTTTCTTTCTTCATCGGTGAACATATTTGCTTCGTTTTCTCTTTGCTCTTTCTTTTGTCCTCTTCTCTCTCTCTCTCCCCTCCCCCCTTTCTATCTCAGTCGATTTTGTAACTTTGTATAGGAATTCCATGCTCAGGCCCCCCCCCCACCCCCAACTGCCCGAACCCCCCTGTCCGGTTGCTTTGCCCAATCAGTTTGCCGGTGTCGTTTCAACGAGCCATCCAATCTGGCAACTGCTTGTACACAGAAGTTGGTGCACAAGCATCTAGTTTATTTTGTGTCCTGGAAACAAGATGACGGCACACAGATGCTGGATGCCGCGGAGTGCTGACCAACTTTGACCCAGTCCACCAGTGATCGGTACGCAAAGCTCAGCACGACAGACAGCTGTGTGTGCCGCTGCCATGAAGGAGACAGAAATTCATAGATCTTTTAAAAATTAAAAAATTACACGCAACGAATTTGCTGGAAATGAATCGACTACCTTCGCACATTCCACCCAGCTGTTGGCGACCGTCTGAAATGAAGTGTGGACGATAGAGACTGAGACCTCTATGAATTTCTGTCATCATAGTTTCAAGTCAGACCGATGACTGGTCTAAAAGCACGCCAAAGCAGACCCACAGCACCACAGACAATGGGCAGCATACAAGCATTTGGTGCTCGTAACTCACTGTGTAGAGCATTGGGAAACGAAATCTCAGGAACTCGCTCTCGGATACAGGTTTAGAATAAGGCTTCTTCAAAGCACACCAGCAACAAGACTGCCTGCATGAACAAGACTGCCTGCATGGACTGGACAACAAGACTGCCTGCATGCATGGACACCAAGACTGTCTGCATGGACAAAACATCACAGCTATGAGCGAGTGGTAGGCAGACAAGTTAAAAAAGATGTTTAAGCAGTTCAGTCTTTGATACTGATCTGGACTTCAAATAACACTGAACAAATCGCACTAAATCGGCTGCGATGGATAAGCCTTCAGACTAGTGTGTACAGAAAGTGGGGGAGGAAAAAAAACTATCGGAAACGCATTCTTGTACATGGATTGAATATAATTTCAAACACGATTGCAGGAAACCGGATACCTACGCAAACCTCTACGCAACTGTTGTATACAGATACATTGTTGACATCTCTGCAGCTCCTTCGTGGATACTAATTGAAACTTACTACAAACCATACCCAGCATGATTGCCGGAAATCGACTGCATTCGCGAAGATCCACACAATTATTGTGTATGGAGATACGTTGTAAAGAGATCTCTGAAACTCATTCATGGATACGGACTGAAACTTAATTAAACGACGGCCAGCATAATGGCGGTGAATCTGCTGCCCACGCAAATCTGCACACAAGTGGCATGGACAGAGAAAGGAAAAAGGACCCCAAGGAACCTCTCTCTAGTGAACTGACCTCTGACCGATCCCGAGAGAACGCGCTTTCAGCGGACTATTATTCTTCGCCGTTGTGAACAAGGACCAGGTCTGTGGATAGAACTGGATGCCGAAGCTTCAGCGATTGGAATATTAATCAAGGAAACCACAGGCAGACCCGCAGAGGAGGAAAAGGCCCCCGTGTGGCTTTGAGATTAGTTTCTGCAGAATAAACACATAGGGGAGACGCCAGGTACTGGGAGAGAAAGAAACCAGATTCTCTCTGCGTCTTCATTGTGACCAACAACATGTTTTTGTAACTGATCAGCGCTTGAAGCCACGTGGTTGATGAAGGGTGACATCGAAAACAACAACAACAACCACAAAAACAGACACACATACTTACAGAACGAGAGACGGCTGGCAAATAACAGTCTCTGATGGCTGCATCGGTGTACGCAATCTCTTGTTTACCGACTACAACTGGCTGCTCAACATTCAGGGTAGGTGTGATGACAGTCGTGATTTACGGAAACTGTCTTGTGACTTTAGTTCGGTCTTCGCCGGTAACTCCTCGGACACTGTCTCTTGGCGTACAGTCAGTGTGACGAGAGATCGTGCAGTCAGTGTGTGAGGAAACGATCGTGCAGTCAGTGTGTGAGGAAACGATCGTGTAGTCAGTGTGAGGAAACGATCGTACAGTCAGTGTGAAGAAACGGTCGTGCAGTCAGTGTGTGAGGAAATGATCGTGCAGTCAGTGTGTGAGGAAATGATCGTGCAGTCAGTGTGAGGAAACGATCGTGCAGTCAGTGTGTGAAGAAATGATCGTGCAGTCAGTGTGAGAAAACGATCGTGCAGTCAGTGTGTGAGGAAATGATCGTGCAGTCGTCAGTGTGAGGGAACGATCTTGCAGTCAGTGTGTGAAGAAATGATCGTGCAGTCAGTGTGAGGAAACGATCGTGCAGTCAGTGTGTGAGGAAATGATCGTGCAGTCGTCAGTGTGAGGGAACGATCGTGCAGTCAGTGTGTGAAGAAATGATCGTGCAGTCAGTGTGAGGAAACGATCGTGCAGTCAGTGTGTGAGGAAATGATCGTGCAGTCGTCAGTGTGAGGGAACGATCGTGAAGACAAGACAAGCAAGCAAAAGGCGTGATGGATGGAGAAAGCGAGGTGAAGAACGCGAGAGATGAGAAGGAAGAAGATGAAGATGAGGAAGCGGACTCCCCCATTCCGATCGACAGAGGGTGGGCCTGGATGGTTGTTGCCGGTACGTATGATCATTTAGTGTGGAGGAGGGTGTGTGCGCGTGTGTGTGTGTGTGTGTGGGGGGGGGGGTAGGGAGGGGAGTTGGTGTGTGTGTGGATATATTCTTGGTATCGGCTTCTTATTTGTTTAAGCGACTGATTCGTGTTGTTTAACGCTTACATTACCGCATGCTTTACATTTTGCTGAACTTGATTGATTCTGTTACAGCTAGAAGTTTGAGTCACCGTTCATATTGCACGCCCCTTTGTGTTTGAAGAACACTGAAGAAAAAAAAAAACTAAAGACAACGACAACAAAAGGAAAAGAAAAGAACCCAAACAAACAATAACAAAAAGAAAAGAAAAACACACCAAAACAACAATAAAAAACAACAACAAACAAACAACAAATGCAAAGCAGAAAACACCCCAAAACCATATCCATCAACAAACGAACGAAAACAAAAACACTGAAGTGGGATAAGCCAGGTAGGCGAACACTGGAACGGCAGATCTGCCTGACATGAGAACACCGTCTTGGCCTGGGCTGTGTCACAACACACTGACATCAGCAAAGACACTGCCTTGGCTCTGGCTGTCACAACACACTGACATCAGCAAAAACACTGCCTTGGCTTTGGCTATCACAGCACACTGACATCAGTGTAAAGAAATACACTACTATAATTAAACTGACTAGTCTAGAAGGGCATGCTGGTGCGCACAACGCTCAACAAACATCAGTTTTTGTTACGACCTTTTATGTAACAACGATCAAAAATGCAAGTTATTTTATGACTGATTTATGGGTTCTTCTTTCTTTAAGTTTAGGCTAACAATAACACACGTGTACTCACGCTTCCGAGTCCAAGCCCTACACATACACACTCTCACGCTAGAGTCCAACTACACAGCTCACTCATCAGACCAGAACTCTCCCAGCACAGGTCCTGAATCACACACGGCGTTGACGACTTTCAAGATGGTGCTGTCTCTAAGCACTGAGGTTGTGCGAAGTGGTCTGCGATCACCTTCGCCTCCTGAGAACAATTAAATTAGAGGGGAAGTCCTAGGTCCTCCTGTCCTCCTGACTGTCCGGCAGACGCCCGTCCAGCGTCTGAACAGTGACGTCCGTTGCCCGTCCTTACCCGACGTAGCCCACGTTCCTGACGTCCTCTCGGCACAGGTCCTCCACGTGCACCCTGTCACACGTTGCCGTAAATCATAATACTTTGCTAATTTCTTCCTGACTCTCCTCTTAGATCGAATATTGAGCTTGGATGATTATCCTGGTCGCAGTGATTTATCACCTACATTCCTTATCCAATAACGATTTCATATCTTCCTGTCATCATGGGCAGTGGTTACAACCAGTAACTACAACTTCACTATCGTTACCGGCCTTCAGTTAATCAATTAACGTTGTTTGTTTATAGTTCATAAATCATAGCAGCCAATAGGCCTACATCATTTCCAGCACGTCTGCAAAATTTACGAAACATATTTTCCACAGCAAGTTTTCAAAAACATGCATTCAGCAAATTTACATGGCATTTATTTTTTCTGAAGCAAGTTCTGACGCGCTTCAAAGTAACAAATCTTTACTTCTCTCGTCTTGGCGAAGAGTAAGGATTTCTACTACCGGAAACGAACCCTCAGTGACATCTCAGTCCGAACGTTCTGGCCAGTCGTCTTTTTGGCAAATGTTAAGATAGTTGTTTTCAAATAGCGACCTCAGCTCTCTCAGTTCGAGTCAAGTCAGTGAACAATCAACGAGGTTCACGTGGTTCCGTATTTACACGTCCCCAGTCTAGCAATTGACACCCCACCAGTGAGTTTGCCTTCTTGTACTTTTCCAGTTAGCACTCAAGCCCCCCACCCCCAATGTAGGTTACACTCATGTGACGAATGCGTTTCGTCACAATCAACAACAACACCAAGGCTTGGGCTGTGCCACAACACACTGACATCAGCAACA
>JABMCL010000181.1:102500-110000 GCA_018857735.1 Alviniconcha marisindica | reverse complement strand
TATTTATGACTATGACTATAAAATGAGAGGGGGGCCCACTGGGAGTTTTTTCTGGGTCTTGGCGGGGGAATCTGCAAAAGCAAAGATTGGAGCATTTACCGAACAAATGTATACGGAATGCTGGGTGTAGGTACCGCAGGAACAAAATGGGTTTGGGGGTACAAACAAGACACCCCCCCATACACACACACACACACACACGCACGCACGCAGGTACACACACACACACACACACACACACACACACACACACACACACACACACACACACACACACGCAGCGCGCGCGCGCGCACACACACAGACACGCACACGCACGCACGCACACACACACACCACCACCGCCACCACCACCACCACCACCAACACCAACAACACTAATGCTACATCACAACTACATCTCTCTCTCTCTCTCTCTCTCTCTCTCTCTCTCTCTCTCTCTCTCTCTCTCTCTCTCTCTCTCTCTCTCTCTCTCTCTCTCTCTCTCTCTCTCTCTATCTATCTATCTCTCTCTATATATATATATGTATCGTTCTTTCAAAGTTATGTTTGGAGCAGAACAATATTTATCAGTTATAGATATATATTGTTTCAGAGTAGCACTGACGCAATTCCGACTTGGTGTACTTCCAATAAATAGCAATATGTACAGATACAGTGACTGTCCTACAAACAAAAACTGTGTATTTTGCCAAAACCAGGTTGAAAATGAAGATCACTTCCTTTTGGTTTGTCCTCTGTACACGGATCTAAGAAACAGATTCCTTGAACAAAAGGTATTCAGTCGTTACAGAACATATTGAGAAGGAAAAACACTAAAGGTTGTCGACTGCTTTCAAAGTTCATTTTCCATGCTATTAACAGAAGAAAACTATATGTAGATCTGTAAGCACCTGGGATGATATTGACTAGAAATGACTCCACTTTATTGACCGACGCACAGTACTTTGTCGGCATCTACCACCATAATGTCTCATTTTCCGGTGCGACTGTTTGGTCCTCTTTTCTTTTGTTTATTGTTTTTGTTTGTTGTTTGTTTGTTTGTTGATATGTGTCTTGTTTGTCTGTGTGTTTTGCTGTTTGTATGTCTTATTTGTCTGTCTGTGTGTATAATTTAGTTTTGTATTTGCGGTTTGTATATGGGTCTATGGCCAAAATACAATAAACCATCTGAAGTCTGAAGTCTATATATATATATATATATATATATATATATATATATACAGAGAGAAAGAGAGAGAGAGCGAGAGAGAGAGAGAGAGAGCAGAGAGAGAGAGAGGAGAGAGAAGAGAGAGAGAGAGAGAGAGAGAGCCAGAGGACACCACAACACACAACAACACACCAGAGAGAGAGAGAGAGACACACACACACACACACACACACACACACACACACACACACACACACACACACACACACACCACACACACACACACACCCAGCAGAGAGAAATTTCATCACGTTCAGGCTTCTTGTCCATTTGTTGCAAAATCTTGAAACTAGTCCATGGGCCAGGTACCGACCACCCCCCCCCCCCCCCCCCCCCCCCCCCCCGGGGATTTTTGGAGACAATGATTTTTAGATAGCTCAGTATGTGTCTTTTCGATATCTGCTTGTCTGCAAGATGAACTACTCTGCTTTTAGGGATTATCTGAGATGGTACATAGCAGCTTAATGCATGTATTAAAATGGGCGTGTCCCTTACAAATCCCAAACAACAGGCAGCTATACCATTCTTTGGACACACAAAAATACTGCACATGCTGGTATCAATGGGTAGCACTGCTCTTGCGGCTGCTGTTGTCTTACCCAGGTATGGTGGCCTGAATTACGTGTGTGGGATTAATGAAGATTAAAAAAGAACAAATATCACGTTGCATAATTTTGTACAATGCTCGTGTAAAAATATTGAACAAAAGTGCTTCATTTACCACCAAATGTATCATGGCGACTAGAGAGTCACAGAGAATGTTTGACTAACACCTGTATTAATGGATGACGTCACGGAATAGAATATACTCAAGTTCAAAGTTAAGCAACCTTTTACAAAAATGCACATATGTTCAAACCTCAATAAACTACTTCCACAAAACCGCTGCAGGTGCTGGCTTATTCACAGGTCTACCTCCATTTAACCTGAAATCAGTTTCACAGTATTCTATACCCCATGGAAGATAGGCAAGAAACATGCCCGATGTATGTAAAACTTAAAAGTTTTGCCTTTGTTATGTCTCAGTAAAAGCCTGATGTCACCGGATCGCATCTCTGGTTTGGCTTAATTCAGCATGCAACTGCTGGACAGTTTCATGTATCAGCTTGCAGTCAGCAGGCTCTTTGCTATTATGCCAAAAATACAGACGAACAGCTAGGAAATGTCAAAGATATTCACCAAAGTGATTGTCCACACTGTCAATGATTTGACAAATCATTATTGACTTTCTGAAATTGTTATCTGACAGGTACCAAAGCCGGTGCCATAGAAGGTTGCCAAACCTGAATGTCCCTTACTTTGAGTGACAATGAATGCATGCTCAGCTTAGACATATATGTCAGATTTAAACCTGAAGCCATCAAGTTTCTCAAGCTCCGTGTATTCTTGATAGTCATCTTCCTTTTGGGGTTGCTCTACCTGGATTTCAGCCAGGTCTTGCGGCATGAAGAAACAGTCTGTCTGGTTTACCTCCCATTTTCCATTCACAGTATGCAAACCATGGCCATCTTCTCGAGGAATGATTTTAGTTACCTTAACTGCGGAACATCAAGAGTGCTTGAAAGCTGGCCCATTTCGATGTGCATTATCAATTCATCTCTGCATGGTGGCATTGTGACTGTTCAACAAGGATAAGGTGTGTTGACACATTTTGTTGACATCTATCACTTATTTACCTCTACAGAGAAGCTGCATGGAATGTTCCAGTTTCATTATCTTTCCTTAACGTTGTAATCTCTTTATCTCTAAACGATTCTGCCCATAACAGACTGAACGATGTACTGAAAATAATTTTTATATGGTCTTGTTGGAAGCTTGTTCTTCAATGGTTTTAGTGTCTTTGATGGTTTCCTGGTGTCTGTCATCCTCTCGAGTGTAATCTCTCCGACAGGTGGCATGGTAATGTGCTTCTCGAGCAGCCAAGTCAGTATCTTGCACCTTCAAAGGATGTGCCTGATCTTGTTTTTCTTTTGGTTGCTTCTTTGGCAGAATCTCAGCTGTTTTTGCCAGACTAATGTTTTCAGCATGTTGTTTTCTTGTATTCAAGTCTTTTCACAAAAAAGACATCTGTCACTGGGCAACAGCTAGCATTGTGGCTGCTGACGGATTTGCTGTTCTCGCTTTTTGGAGGATTTTACATCACTCCCTTCCGATGGGTTCTTTTGTTTCAAAATAATTCTGCAGTCATTCATAAAGTAGCACAATGTGTGATTCCATGCAGATTCGATATATACTCATATATTTCATCCATCATATCAGGACTGGACCATTACATATGTTTAAGTTATTTAATTCTTGGATTTGTATGCCTTGTCACCGCACAAGGTCACTTCGCACAAATCACAATCACAGTTTCTTACGAGCAAAAAGCTGGCTCACTGTTCTACACAGAACACAATCATTAGCAAACATCCCAGCCAAAACAGTCAATAATTAGTACATATCACTATCTACAACTGCAAATGATACTTCCAGACAGATTCCAAGTAACGCATTCAGTACAAAATGAATGAACACTTGATCAGATCATAAGTATGTCTAAATCACCTTTTTGAGGCACGGTGACACACGTTTTGGTGCCTATTTATATTCTGTAGGCATTCAACATGAGAACCTGCTTAAATCAATTGACTATGAGCAGTGTGACCTATTTTATTTCGCAGGCTAACGCGGGAATTCGCTTCAGCCAAGACTAACGCAACTGAAAAGTATGGAGAGGATTTGGAAAAAATGAAAGTGAATGGCCCGGGGACGCGGAAATTAGAACAAGGAAGAAATTATGGCACTGACTAAGCATACTTGGCTATATTCTGACCTACTCCGTGCTTTTAAGGCAAAACATTCGTCAGCTCTGGGGACACTAAGAGGGGACCTTAATAATTCTGCGTCCGCAGTGCCCAATAACAAGGTCACATTTAAGTCAAAGAGAAACGGAAAGCTACAACATATTAAACTGTTCAAACAATAAAACAAAATATGGAAATGGCCGTTTTTGTCATAATAAATGAGTTGCTAAGAGACAAGGTCATCGCAATTTGGAATTCCTTATAGTGCATTTATTAGAACCAGTACCCCAGACACAAACAGCAACAGCTCACTTGCAGACAACCTGAACTGTGTACTTTGATGGTCAAGGTACCCAGAAATTACCATGTGGTAAAATTCCCAGGGGGGGGGGGGGGTATGGGCTGGCTCATGGTCTAAACGTATTGGAGCAAATCTGCGATGCTCATCGTCCGAAGGTTTGAGCTCAGCTAGTTCTAACTCTCATGTCATGTGGTACCGGCGGTAAACCAGTTCTGATAAGTAAAGTAAACATGGTGCTTAACGTCCACAGAAACTATACGGCTTATTAGGGACGGGGAGAGGGGGAGAAGGGGGTATGGAGGTGGGGGGGGGGAGAAGGAGATTATATACCTATCGCTACACTGTCACCTCCAGAATGACTTCTGCATTAAGGTGGGCAGCGATGAGAGCCATTTTAGTGTTTCATAATTGTAAGGGACAAAGTCACAAGACAGTGTCCACAGACCACAACTTTTGAAGAGAGGAGAGCCGAAGCAGATTCGAACCGAGATCCCTCTGCTTACCAGCCTAGCGCCTTACCGCTAGGCCAAACCGGCTCACATAGTTCTGATTAGTCCTACAGGCTATTTATAGGGCAGTTCAATCTTCAAGTCATTTAGGATAGGCGTGTCTGTTGCCTAACCGCGTTCATGTTGCAGGCTGCTTCGGAATGCACGTAGTGCTAGAGGGCGGAGTCAGGTCTTCCGGCAAGTAGGCGTGTTACAGCTGAACCATTCCTGTTGCAGGCTGCTTCGGAATGCACGTGCTGGTGGTGGACGGAGTCAGGTCTTCGAGCAAGTAGGCGTGTTACAGCTGAACCATTCCTGTTGCAGGCTGCTTCGGAATGCACGTGCTGGTGGTGGACGGAGTCAGGTCTTCGAGCAAGTAGGCGTGTTACAGCTGAACCATTCCTGTTGCAGGCTGCTTCGGAATGCACGTGCTGGTGGTGGACGGAGTCAGGTCTTCGAGCAAGTAGGCGTGTTACAGCTGAACCATTCCTGTTGCAGGCTGCTTCGGAATGCACGTGCTGGTGGTGGACGGAGTCAGGTCTTCGAGCAAGTTGGCGTGTTACAGCTGAACCATTCCTGTTGCAGGCTGCTTCGGAATGCACGTGCTGGTGGTGGACGGAGTCAGGTCTTCCGGCAAGTAGGCGTGTTACAGCTGAACCATTCCTGTTGCAGGCTGCTTCGAAATGCACGTGCTGGTGGTGGACGGAGTCAGGTCTTCGAGCAAGTAGGCGTGTTACAGCTGAACCATTCCTGTTGCAGGCTGCTTCGAAATGCACGTGCTGGTGGTGGACGGAGTCAGGTCTTCGAGCAAGTAGGCGTGTTACAGCTGAACCATTCCTGTTGCAGGCTGCTTCGAAATGCACGTGCTGGTGGTGGACGGAGTCAGGTCTTCGAGCAAGTAGGCGTGTTACAGCTGAACCATTCCTGTTGCAGGCTGCTTCGAAATGCACGTGCTGGTGGTGGACGGAGTCAGGTCTTCGAGCAAGTAGGCGTGTTACAGCTGAACCATTCCTGTTGCAGGCTGCTTCGGAATGCACGTGCTGGTGGTGGACTGAGTCAGGTCTTCGAGCAAGTAGGCGTGTTACAGCTGAACCATTCCTGTTGCAGGCTGCTTCGGAATGCACGTGCTGGTGGTGGACGGAGTCAGGTCTTCGAGCAAGTAGGCGTGTTACAGCTGAACCATTCCTGTTGCAGGCTGCTTCGGAATGCACGTGCTGGTGGTGGACGGAGTCAGGTCTTCGAGCAAGTAGGCGTGTTACAGCTGAACCATTCCTGTTGCAGGCTGCTTCGGAATGCACGTGCTGGTGGTGGGCGGAGTCAAGTCGTTCGGCGTGCTGTTTGTGGAGCTGCAGCAGCTGTATGACGTGTCGGCCAAGCAACTGGGGGTGGTGCACGGCCTGGCCTCCGTGCTCATGATGGCACTGGGTAGGTCTTGGGAAGGAGCAAGGTGACAAAAAGGCCTCTTTGCTCATGACGGCACTGGGTACATCTTGGGAAGGAGCAAGGTCACAAAACGGCCTCCGTGCTCATGACTGTACTGGGTACGTTTTGGGAAGGAGCAAGGTCACAAAATAGTGCCGTATGAAGATTCTCTATTGTGAATGTTATGGCACTGTGTAGGTGTTTGGCGGATATGGGTCACAGAATAGCACCACACTTGTGGTGGCACTGAGTAGGCCCTTGTGGTGGATAGAATATTGAATCGCATCCGTGCTAATGGTGGCGCTGGATAGGCTCCACAATGATGATGGCACTGGGCAAGCCTTCGGGTAACAGGTCAAGTGAACAATGCCCTCAGTGTGCCTCTGAAGTCGTTGACACTGACACTGACGTATGACACTGACACTGACGTATGACACTGGGTGTTACAGGCCCTGTGAATAATACGCTCAGTGTGTCTCTGAAGTGGTTAACACTGACACTGACGTATGACACTGACACTGGGTGTTACAGGCCCTGTGAGTAACGCTCTCAGTGTGTCTCTGAAGTCGTTGACACTGCCACAGACGTATGACACTGGGTGTTACAGGCCCTGTGAGTAACGCTCTCAGTGTGCCTCTGAAGTCGTTGACAAAGACACTGACGTATGACACTGGGTGTTACAGGCCCTGTGAATAATGACCTCAGTGTGTCTCTGAAGTCGTTGACACTGCCACAGACGTATGACACTGGGTGTTACAGGCCCTGTGAATAATGACCTCAGTGTGCCTCTGAAGTCGTTAACACTGACACTGACGTATGGCTCTGACACTGACGTATGACACTGGATGTTACAGGCCCTGTAAGTAACGCCCTCAGTGTGCGCTACTCGTGTCGTTCCGTCGTCTTCGCCGGAGGGCTGCTCATTAGCTGTGGCTTTGTGTCCTCCGCCTTCGTGCCCTCCTTCAACTGGCTCTACCTCACCTATAGCATCCTCACAGGTCGGTCTGTTTGTCAGTGTGTTCGTCAGTGTGTTCATCTGTGTTTGTCAGTGTGTTCATCAGTATGTTTTGGCTTTGTGTCCTCCGCCTTCGTGCCCTCCTTCAACTGGCTCTACCTCACCTACAGCATCCTCACAGGTCTGTTTGTTTGTCAGTGCGTTCATCTGTTTGTCAGTGTGTTCATCAGTATGTTTTGGCTTTGTGTCCTCCGCCTTCGTGCCCTCCTTCAACTGGCTCTACCTCACCTGCAGCATCCTGACAGGTCTGTCTGTTTGTCAGTGTGTTCATCTGTGTT